>OZ020315.1:13035953-13289062 GCA_963971305.1 Arcuatula senhousia
ATTATCTCGTGGAAACTTAATTCTTAATTACATCAGATTTAACTTTGATTTATTTATGTCAAGTTTAGATGCCATCAAACAGCAATCAATATAATTAATAAGAATAAATGTTTTAATAATACCAGCATAAAACGCTTCAGTTAATACGATAAATGTTTAAAACATATTTTTATCTTCAAAATACAGTTTTTTTCTGTATAACGCTGGATATCAAAGACACGAATCCTGCTGAAGTGTTAAAATTATCGACAAATCAATAATACAGCGGTATCGCAGTCTGAACGTTAGATGTCCCTCTTGTAGTAGTTCCTTCGTATATCATAACTCCATGATCAAAGCTTCATCTCTTTAAAACCACGTTATAGAGATAAATAGTGTTTTTTGATATAAAAAAGTACTTTTAAATAACAGAAAACAATTTTCAAAATTATCGGGGTATTACCATAGCCACCACGTACATGATTCTTCAAACATACTAAAAGAGGCTAGTACTAAAATATTATGTACCTGGTTCAGGTGAAAAGCAATGCACCTGGACTTCTGAAATGTGGCCAAAACTTGATGATGGTTTTCGGACACATGGACATGTTAACGACATTATATCACACTTGATTCCAACCATATACTCTTTCTGTTGGAACAAAAAAATATAATAAGTTAATTAGTTAATAACCCAATCAAACAAAATTTTAAAGATTGTTACACGTACATGTAATATGAAAAGCAGAATGATAGATTAAAGATATTGATCGTTGGAGATATATACAATTATGAATGGACTGCACTTGTGTATGATAACGCACTGGATAAAAGGATTATTTATCATGAAGTCTTGGACTAATCAAAATGTTTATTCTAACTTATAGATTTCACATAATAAATTCGACTCTTCTTAGTCATAAAATGGAAGAAAGACATCTCCTTTACTACTTTCATGATCTTACTAACAATGGTATCCCAAAGATTCATTAATAACAATAACATTTTCATTGCAGGCGCGGTGGAGTAATTGATAAGGAAATGAACGGTTGTGAGTTTGAATTAAGTCAACAGCCCTACTGCATAGTATCCTTGAATTTGACTTATCTGTGCATGAATGACAACATGGTTGGATATTGGTTGCAATGTGAAGGAAATATATTAATGCCGTCAGCTCCCGTTGCATTGTCTATTAGGAGCTTGCATTACATGTATTATAGTTCGCACTTTTGATTTTTGTACACAGCTATAGAACGTGAAAAGTGTTGCAAAAATTCCGCAAAAACTTTTCTGTGCCTTTATAGACTTTGAGAAAGCTTTCGATAAAGTGTGGATATCTGGCTTGTGGCATAAATTAATACTAAATAATATAAATGGAAAAATGCTTAATATTATTCAGAACATGTATAAAAACATTAAGTCTAATATCGTCTTTAACCATGAAAAATCTTATTATTTCCCTTGTAATAATGGGTTGAGACAAGGTGAAAATATGCCCCCTTTCCTATTTGCCGTTTTTTTTTAATGATTTAGAATCTTTCCTAGAAAATCAAAACAACATCGGCCTGGTATCCATTTATGAAGATTTAGAATCAATTTTAGGGGTGTACGCAAAATTATTTGCACTTTTATACGCAGACGATACAGTTCTTATGTTTGAAACAGCAGAGGGCCTCCAATCACAATTAAACAGCTTCTACGATTACTGTAGTGAATGGCAACTGACTGTTAATATAGAAAAAACTAAAATTTTATGTTTTGCAATCGGTAGATTACCAAATAATTTGCGCTTTGTATACGCAAATAAAGAACTAGAAATTGTCAAGGATTTTAACTACCTTGGAACCAAATTAAATAAAACTGGTAATTTTAACTTGGCAATCAAAGCACAAGCAGAAAAGGGAACAAAGGCAATGTATGAAGTCTTTAAATTGGGAAAGTATCATAATCTATCAATTTCTTGTTAGTCAGACTTATTTGATAAAATGGTTAAGCCAATACTGTTGTACGGGTACGAAACTTGGGGCTTCAAAAATTGTCATATAATTGAAAAGGTTCATCTGAAATTTTGCAAACTTTTACTTAATTTAAAATCGTCTACGCCAAACTGTTTTGTGTATGGCGAATTAGGAAGATTTCCTTTATATCTTGACATTAAATTAAGAATGGTATCATATTGGTCAAAATTATTGTCTGGAAAACAGACAAAACTATGTGTATTAATTTACAAGCTTATGTTACATCTGTTTAATATCCAAAATGTAAATTTTTCTTGGCTTGGACACATCAAAAGTATTTTTAACGAATGTGGATACACTCATATTTGGAACTCGCATTTCTTTCGAAGCTCTGAATGGTTAAAGAAAAGAATTATGGAAAGTTTAACTGATCAGTTTCGACAAAGCTGGCATGACGAAATTCAAAATTGCTCAAAAGCCGCAAATAATAAGATTTTCAAAGACACTTTAGAGTTTGAGCATTATTTTGAAACATTGAACAAAAAAGATTCACTAACACTTTGTAAATTTAGAACATGTAATCATAAACTTCCTGTTGAAACGGGAAGATGGAACAACGTTGAACGACAAAATAGAAAATGTAACTTATGTAATAGAAGTATTGGAGACGAATTTCACTATATCTTAGAATGTGAATGCTTATTAGATGAACGAAAGAATTTGATCAGTAAACAGCTAATTAGAAACCCAAATATCTTAAAGTTCAAGGATATTATGGAAACAAAAAATATATCAAAATTAAACAAACTTTGTAAATTTATAAAAATCATAAATAAAAAAACGTGTCCTCCCGGCTAAACTTCACTATTTCTATATATCATATCAATGAATGTTTTATGTGTATTTTTGTGTTACTGTTCTGTGTTGTATTGTGTGTCTGTAATGTTGTATATATTGTACATAGTATTTCTCTGTACCTAAATGCTTGGTTTATGAGAATAAAGTTATATACAAAAAATTCTAACCGATGCTTCCACATTATCTTGCATTTCTTCCATGACATCTTCGAAAGTACATTTCGACAACTCTTGTTCACGACATTCCTCTAGTAATGGCGCTCTCTTATGCCTTGACAGAAAATGTTGGGCTTGTTGTTTATTAAGGAACACATCTGAAAAGACAACAAAGATAATAAATTGATACAATTATTGAAATATAGCATGAAACATTTCTCAAGAGTAATTATCCCTTTACATCAAAATAACTTGGACATGACATGTCTCAGATTTTGCTGAATTTCATTTTATAACCTGATATTGACCACTGGATCACAGAAATAATGACTGTTTGTGGCGGCCATTTTTGACCATTTCTCATACTGCAAAGTAGCCTATATTAAATTTTCAATTTGTTGAACAATCCAGTTCAATAGAACTTTCAATTTGCTTAATTCAATACCTCATTGCAAATATTCGAACGAGGCTATCGAATATGTCAAGAAATCATGCATTTTTTGTAAATTTTGTGACAAAAAAATACCGTTTTTGCCACTTTACTGCCTGAATTTTCAGAAAATGCACCAAATCACATATACCCAAGATGAACATAATTGCATAGATTGATGATTGATGTTTAAAATTTATAAAAATCTCAAATTCAAATAGTCCCGAACTTTTGTCCAATTTGATGTATATATTTGCCGAGGGTTTCGTCACTTTTTTCGGTGCATTTGCCTAAATGTGCATTAAGGGTATATTGGCCTGTCTTGTTCATTTTCCTTCTGTGATTGTGTTATGAGTGCTGTGTCTTGGGTGGGTATGCATAATTTAATTTGTTGCTTTATTTGTTCTTGTCCTGATTATGACTGAAATACTTTCAACAGTACATCAAACAAACAATCAATCAATCAATTAATCCTGTTAACGTGTGTAACAATTTTAAGCTGGCAACCGGCTCCCTACTGTTCAGCGGGGTACCAGCCTATAACAATTTATGACTTCAAAAATACGAAACAAACAAGCAATCCCCCAAAAATATGCCAGGTCCATCACTGTTCATCATTGTAAGTCTCACTCTGTTCGCTGCTTCATATGTGTATTAATCCTATGTTGTGTGTAAAATTTCAAATGATTCAAGATTATACATACATGCACAAGATTTTGGGATCCTGTTTCAAGTACGTTAAACGATAAATGGAAAAATATCAATAAATAAATATCAATATATATTTATTTGCAAAACATAAAACCCGTTCCAGCAAATACAAAATATACACTCCGCCATAAGATAAGCACTACTCTCTATATTTTTACAAGCCAGTACAATTTCAGAGTTAAAAATGGAAAGGAGAGGTAATTCTAAGATATAGGTGGTTTTAAAAGTGTATCCTTTAAACAATGTTACACCAAAAGGTATGCATTAGAAATGGAAATCTTAAGTGAAAAAAACACTTCAAACAGAACAGCAAATCCTCAAATGCTCTCAAAAACTTGAATTCAAGATTCGGTAAAATCAAACAATACTTTGCATTCATATTTTGAAAATCTTTTTTTTCTATTTTCAAGTTTTGTAGGATGCAATTTTTTTTCTTATACCCAAAGGTTCTTGTGTGCAAAAGATAAGAATATTTCAATAGAATATAAAAAAGAGTGTGCCATTTTAAAATGTGGTGGTGCTTAACTTTTGGCGGACTGTTTACAAGGGAAATAACTTACAATGTACAAGCAGAAAAATATAAAGAACAAAATGTTAATGAATAATAATTATTTAAAACTAGATACTAGTGACCAATGTTGACCTTACTTTCGCAATTCAATGAATTGCTTTATATAGTCGAACACTCTGGGCAAGATATCTGATAAAGGGTCAAGAACAATTTTTGCAAACTCCTCACAGTCCCAGTTCCCGTCCGTAACGGGCCGTACACTAATCACTGCACCAGGCTTTCTGGGCTTCTTTTCAATGACCTCTTTTTGCCCCTACTCTCTTAATTAAAAACCATGAAAAGCACTAACATTTACCTAAATGCATTACGCAACCACAAAGTCAATAGTATAGCCTAAATACTTCTACTTAATTTCACTCTAGAATAGTGCGTACTCATTTAAACCGGTTTTAAAACAAATTGAATTAATTCTTCTAAGAAAAAAATTATTACAGAAAATTTGATATTTCATGGTTAACTATAGCAATTTTTTTTTTAATTTGTTGAAATGATGTTTTTATCAAGAATCTTGATGGAACTCATACAAGCCTGTAGCAGTGGTATAATCCTGACCTATTTTTGTCGGGAAGGATAAGCCTTCTGCGAAGGAGTTTGCAATTTTTAGTCTCTCCATTGAACTAAGCTGGTTAAAATTAGGATAACATATATGGACTTTACGTAACAATAGACACACGAAACAACCCTAAAAATACCCCCACTTCCGAAAAAGAAAGAAAAAGATACACTGACCCGTTCCACAATGTTGAACTAATATGGACACAAAAAGAAAAAAAAAGAAAAAAAAAAGAACTACCCCCCCAAAAAAAATAAAAAGAACAAACAATGACCCGCCGCCCCCACAAAGTTGAACAAGAACGTATAAAAAAAACTGTTTCTTGTTGATATATATCAGCCAGTATAACAGCAACATATCTTTATTAGGAGTTCCTGTCACGTACGTAAAGAACAGCCAGTATAACAGCAACTTACCTTCTTTATTAGGAGTTCCTGTCACGTACGTAAAGAACAGCCAGTATAACAGCAACTTACCTTCTTTATTAGGAGTTCCTGTCACGTATGTAAAGAACAGCCTGTATAACAGCAACTTACCTTCTTTATTAGGAGTTCCTGTCACGTACGTAAAGAACAGCCTGTATAACAGCAACTTACCTTCTTTATTAGGAGTTCCTGTCACGTATGTAAAGAACAGCCTGTATAACAGCAACTTACCTTCTTTATTAGGAGTTCCTGTCACGTACGTAAAGAACAGCCTGTATAACAGCAACTTACCTTCTTTATTAGGAGTTCCTGTCACGTGTGTAAAGAACAGCCAGTATAACAGCAACTTACCTTCTTTATTAGGAGTTCCTGTCACGTGTGTAAAGAACAGCCAGTATAAAAGCAACTTACTAGTACCATCTTTATTAGGAGTTCCTGTCACGTACGTAAAGAACAGCATGTATAACAGCAACTTACCTTCTTTATTAGGAGTTCCTGTCACGTACGTAAAGAACAGCATGTATAACAGCAACTTACCTTCTTTATTAGGAGTTCCTGTCACGTACGTAAAGAACAGCCAGTATAACAGCAACTTACCATCTTTATTAGGAGTTCCTGTCACGTACGTAAAGAACAGCCAGTATAACAGCAACTTACTAGTACCATCTTTATTAGGAATTCCTGTCACGTTCGTAAAGAACAGCCTGTATAGCAGCAACATATCTTTATTAGGAGTTCCTGTCACGTACGTAAAGAACAGCAAGTATAACAGCAACTTACCATCTTTATTTGGAGTTCCTGTCACGTACGTAAAGAACAGCCAGTATAACAGCAACTTACCATCTTTATTTGGAATTCCTGTCACGTACGTAAAGAACAGCCTGTATAACAGCAACTTACCATCTTTATTTGGAGTTCCTGTCACGTACGTAAAGAACAGCCAGTATAACAGCAACTTACCATCTTTATTTGGAATTCCTGTCACGTACGTAAAGAACAGCCATTATAACAGCAACTTACTAGTACCATCTTTATTAGAAGTTCCTGTCACGTACGTAAAGAACAGCCAGTATAACAGCAACTTACCTTCTTTATTAGGAGTTACTGTCACGTACGTAAAGAACAGCCAGTATAACAGCAACTTACCTTCTTTATTAGGAGTTACTGTCACGTACGTATAGAACAGCCAGTATAACAGCAACTTACCATCTTTATTTGGAGTTCCTATCACGTACGTAAAGAACAGCAAGTATAACAGCAACTTACCATCTTTATTTGGAGTTCCTGTCACGTACGTAAAGAACAGCCAGTATAACAGCAACTTACCATCTTTATTTGGAATTCCTGTCACGTACGTAAAGAACAGCCAGTATAACAGCAACTTACCATCTTTATTTGGAGTTCCTGTCACGTACGTAAAGAACAACCAGTATAACAGCAACTTACCTTCTTTATGAGGAGTTCCTGTCACGTACGTAAAGAACAGCCAGTATAACAGCAACTTACCTTCTTTATTAGGAGTTCCTGTCACGTACGTAAAGAACAGCCAGTATAACAGCAACTTACCTTCTTTATTAGGAGTTCCTGTCACGTATGTAAAGAACAGCCTGTATAACAGCAACTTACCTTCTTTATTAGGAGTTCCTGTCACGTACGTAAAGAACAGCCAGTATAACAGCAACTTACTAGTACCATCTTTATTAGGAGTTCCTGTCACGTGTGTAAAGAACAGCCAGTATAACAGCAACTTACCTTCTTTATTAGGAGTTCCTGTCACGTGTGTAAAGAACAGCCAGTATAACAGCAACTTACCTTCTTTATTAGGAGTTCCTGTCACGTGTGTAAAGAACAGCCAGTATAACAGCAACTTACTAGTACCATCTTTATTAGGAGTTCCTGTCACGTTCGTAAAGAACAGCCAGTATAACAGCAACTTACTAGTAACATCTTTATTAGGAGTTCCTGTCACGTACGTAAAGAACAGCCAGTATAACAGCAACTTACTAGTCCCATCTTTATTAGAAGTTCCTGTCACGTACGTAAAGACCAGCCTGTATAACAGCAACTTACCTTCTTTATTAGGAGTTCCTGTCACGTACGTAAAGAACAGCCAGTATAACAGCAACTTACCTTCTTTATTAGGAGTTCCTGTCACGTACGTAAAGAACAGCCAGTATAACAGCCACTTACTAGTACCATCTTTATTAGGAGTTCCTGTCACGTACGTAAAGAACAGCATGTATAACAGCAACTTACCTTCTTTATTAGGAGTTCCTGTCACGTACGTAAAGAACAGCCAGTATAACAGCAACTTACTAGTACCATCTTTATTAGGAGTTCCTGTCACGTACGTAAAGAACAGCCTGTATAACAGCAACATATCTTTATTAGGAGTTCCTGTCACGTACGTAAAGAACAGCCTGTATAACAGCAACTTACCTTCTTTATTAGGAGTTTCTGTCACGTACGTTAAGAACAGCCAGTATAACAGCAACTTACTAGTACCATCTTTATTAGGAGTTCCTGTCACGTACGTAAAGAACAGCATGTATAACAGCAACTTACCTTCTTTATTAGGAGTTCCTGTCACGTACGTAAAGAACAGCCAGTATAACAGCAACTTACTAGTACCATCTTTATTAGGAGTTCCTGTCACGTACGTAAAGAACAGCCTGTATAACAGCAACATATCTTTATTAGGAGTTCCTGTCACGTACGTAAAGAACAGCCTGTATAACAGCAACTTACCTTCTTTATTAGGAGTTCCTGTCACGTACGTAAAGAACAGCCTGTATAACAGCAACTTACCTTCTTTATTAGGAGTTCCTGTCACGTACGTAAAGAACAGCCAGTATAACAGCAACTTACCTTCTTTATTAGGAGTTACTGTCACGTACGTATAGAACAGCAAGTATAACAGCAACTTACCATCTTTATTTGGAGTTCCTGTCACGTACGTAAAGAACAGCCAGTATAACAGCAACTTACCATCTTTATTTGGAATTCCTGTCACGTACGTAAAGAACAGCCAGTATAACAGCAACTTACCATCTTTATTTGGAGTTCCTGTCACGTACGTAAAGAACAACCAGTATAACAGCAACTTACCTTCTTTATGAGGAGTTCCTGTCACGTACGTAAAGAACAGCCAGTATAACAGCAACTTACCTTCTTTATTAGGAGTTCCTGTCACGTACGTAAAGAACAGCCAGTATAACAGCAACTTACCTTCTTTATTAGGAGTTCCTGTCACGTATGTAAAGAACAGCCTGTATAACAGCAACTTACCTTCTTTATTAGGAGTTCCTGTCACGTACGTAAAGAACAGCCAGTATAACAGCAACTTACTAGTACCATCTTTATTAGGAGTTCCTGTCACGTGTGTAAAGAACAGCCAGTATAACAGCAACTTACCTTCTTTATTAGGAGTTCCTGTCACGTGTGTAAAGAACAGCCAGTATAACAGCAACTTACCTTCTTTATTAGGAGTTCCTGTCACGTGTGTAAAGAACAGCCAGTATAACAGCAACTTACTAGTACCATCTTTATTAGGAGTTCCTGTCACGTTCGTAAAGAACAGCCAGTATAACAGCAACTTACTAGTAACATCTTTATTAGGAGTTCCTGTCACGTACGTAAAGAACAGCCAGTATAACAGCAACTTACTAGTCCCATCTTTATTAGAAGTTCCTGTCACGTACGTAAAGACCAGCCTGTATAACAGCAACTTACCTTCTTTATTAGGAGTTCCTGTCACGTACGTAAAGAACAGCCAGTATAACAGCAACTTACCTTCTTTATTAGGAGTTCCTGTCACGTACGTAAAGAACAGCCAGTATAACAGCCACTTACTAGTACCATCTTTATTAGGAGTTCCTGTCACGTACGTAAAGAACAGCATGTATAACAGCAACTTACCTTCTTTATTAGGAGTTCCTGTCACGTACGTAAAGAACAGCCAGTATAACAGCAACTTACTAGTACCATCTTTATTAGGAGTTCCTGTCACGTACGTAAAGAACAGCCTGTATAACAGCAACATATCTTTATTAGGAGTTCCTGTCACGTACGTAAAGAACAGCCTGTATAACAGCAACTTACCTTCTTTATTAGGAGTTTCTGTCACGTACGTTAAGAACAGCCAGTATAACAGCAACTTACTAGTACCATCTTTATTAGGAGTTCCTGTCACGTACGTAAAGAACAGCATGTATAACAGCAACTTACCTTCTTTATTAGGAGTTCCTGTCACGTACGTAAAGAACAGCCAGTATAACAGCAACTTACTAGTACCATCTTTATTAGGAGTTCCTGTCACGTACGTAAAGAACAGCCTGTATAACAGCAACATATCTTTATTAGGAGTTCCTGTCACGTACGTAAAGAACAGCCTGTATAACAGCAACTTACCTTCTTTATTAGGAGTTCCTGTCACGTACGTAAAGAACAGCCTGTATAACAGCAACTTACCTTCTTTATTAGGAGTTCCTGTCACGTACGTAAAGAACAGCCAGTATAACAGCAACTTACCTTCTTTATTAGGAGTTACTGTCACGTACGTATAGAACAGCAAGTATAACAGCAACTTACCATCTTTATTTGGAGTTCCTGTCACGTACGTAAAGAACAGCAAGTATAACAGCAACTTACCATCTTTATTTGGAGTTCCTGTCACGTACGTAAAGAACAGCCAGTATAACAGCAACTTACCATCTTTATTTGGAATTCCTGTCACGTACGTAAAGAACAGCCAGTATAACAGCAACTTACCATCTTTATTTGGAGTTCCTGTCACGTACGTAAAGAACAAACAGTATAACAGCAACTTACCTTCTTTATGAGGAGTTCCTGTCACGTGTGTAAAGAACAGCCTGGATAACAGCAACTTACCTTCTTTATTAGGAGTTCTTGTCACGTGTGTAAAGAACAGCCACAGTATAACAGCAACATACCTTCTTTATTCGGAGTTCCTTTCACAAACGTATAGAACAGCAAGTATAAAAGCAACACACTTTTCTTCATCTTAACTCGCACTAGAGCCATTAGCCGCTTTGTCTATCGTTGTATCCATTAGCAGTAACATTTAGGAGCATGACTTAATTCAAGACTTGACATTATACGACTTATTTAGTATTTATGAATTTACTTTAACAGTCAATTGTTAATTCATGTTTTTGACGTCAGGTTTTACAATTAAAGTTGAAAAAAATAATCACTTTTTTACAAATATACTATTTCTTGTAAATTACTTTTTAAAAATTCATACACTGTAAATGAGCCTAGTGAATTAGAATCATAACAAAACTTAAATATATTTAAAGAATTTTAATAAATAATGCACCGTATTGTTTTTTACAACTATGGGTCCATATAAAGAGGAACGATGTCAATACCTAGTTATTAATTTATCTCTTTGTACCGTCACACTGTTTATCATTAGCTCATGCATAAAAGTTTTAAAGCTTCTATTTCTCCTAGCTATGTTGTTGACATGTCATAACAAACTAATGTGACAATTTTTGGTTATGCATATTTAATTAGCATATTTACATTCCCGATTATTTTATGTTACCTAAAAGCAGAAATGAACACTTCAGACTGACGTTGCTATGCAGTTGTTAACAATGGATACCAATGCTGGAGATACGATACAGTCATTAATATTTATTGCAACATTTAGAAAATATAACTTAATCGGGTTAATGGGTATTTAAGGGACGGACCATTTAACTTGAAAGGGGGGGGGGCTTAGTTTTTTGTTTTGATCAGAAAATTTTTTTTCCGCGCAGAGCGCGGACAAAATATTTATTTTTCGAAGGCGTCGTGACAGATTTTTTTTTCATTATCAGCATTATTTTTATTATTATTATTAGCTTTTATAGCAGAAATGCTTCTTCTGAATATTTTTTTCTTACCCTCAGCTGCCAAAATATTTGTTTCATCAAAAATAATTTTCAGAATATTTTTTAGGAAAAAACCAAGCCCCCCCTTCAAGATTAAAGGTCGGTCCCTAAGAGATATGTTCTGCTACGATGTTTACTCGGAAGATATTGCTATTAGGTTGAATGAAGAAGTCCGATTCTGCTGTTCGAAGTTGTTACTGGTTTACGGTCGGTAGGACCAGTTCACATAGTATATAAGGGCGCAAAAATCGGCCATCGTTGTCATTCTTGATCCAGACTCCGTGGAGTGAAGATCGCTAGGTTAGTTTAATAAATAATTTAGAAGATACGGAAACGGTTTCAAACATTTTATTGTTAAAGTAGTTTATGCACCATTGTGGTTTGATAAGGGCGCGAAAATCGGCTATCGTTGTCATTCTTGAAGTGAAGATCGCTAGGTTAGTTTAATAAATAATTTAGAAGATACGGAAACGGTTTCAAACCTTTTATTATTAAAAGTATTTTATGCATCATTGTGGTTTGATGCCCGTATAGTGGATGTATAGGTTTAACGCATCATATAGGTTTGATGCTTGGAGTTTTGAGACATTGGTTTTATGCATCATTGTGGTTTGATGCTTGAGGTTTATGTGATATATGGTTTTATGCACCTTAGAGGTTTGGTGCTTGTTGTTTAAAGGGTTTGAGCCGTAGGTTTCATGATTAGAGGTAGTTTGAATTTGTTTGATCATTTTAAGCGTGCATATCCAGTCAAGTCCATTTTTATGCATGCATGGCAGCCGAATCGGATAACTGCATTATACTTTAAGATTAATTTAGATAGTTTGATCCTAGATAATATTTAGCTTGACTCAAGCTAGCGAACAATTGTAGCGAACAATTAGCTAGCAAACAATTACGAGATAAATCTAAAAACCGAAAAAGTGCAAATTACCAAAACGTACCAAAAACTTAAAAAACATATAAAATAGATTTAATTAAGTTAAAATAACCTCTCTAAATAAAATATTGTTCATTTGAAAAGAGTTAATCACATTATTGAATTTTCGAAAGCTGACGAACAATTACAGCGAACATTTCAGGAAGTGGTCCACCTTCAGTTAACTGACTCTGGTGAGGACCCACAGAGATTGTGCCAGTATAAGATGGCTGCCGTCGTATAGCCGACATGCAGGGCTACCTAT
This sequence comes from Arcuatula senhousia, assembly GCA_963971305.1. Taxonomy (NCBI): domain Eukaryota; kingdom Metazoa; phylum Mollusca; class Bivalvia; order Mytilida; family Mytilidae; genus Arcuatula; species Arcuatula senhousia. The sequence goes on from OZ020315.1 coordinate 13,048,681, forward strand.
CGACACTAACCGACATAGGGCTTGTCGTGCAAAATTTGGGGGTTTGGGTAGGGTGAAGTTGGTACATCGGTCCGGAGGGGGGACCTCCACTTTTCTGTTTCTGGGAACGCTCCACATAGATTGTGCCAGTATAAGATGGCTGCCGTCGTATAGCCGACATGCAGGGCTACCTATCGACACTAACCGACATAGGGTTTGTCGTGCAAAATTAGGGGGTTTGGGTAGGGTGAAGTTGGTGCATCGGTCCGGAGGGGGGACCTCCACTTTACTGTCTCTGGGAACGCTCCACAGAGATTGTGCCAGTATAAGATGGCTGCCGTCGTATAGCCGACATGTAGGGCTACCTATCGACACTAACCGACATAGTGCTTGTCGTGCAAAATTTGGGGGTTTGGGTAGGGTGAAGTTGGTACATCGGTCCGGAGGGGGGACCTCCACTTTACTGTCTCTGGGAACGCTCCACAGAGATTGTGCCAGTATAAAATGGCTGCCGTCGTATAGCCGACATGCAGGGCTACCTATTGACACTAACCGACATAGGGCTTGTCGTGCATAATTTGGGGGTTTGGGTAGGGTGAAGTTGGTACATCGGTCCGTAGGGGGGGGCCTCCACTTTACTGTCTCTGGGAATGCTCCACAGAGATTGTGCCAGCATAAGGTGGCTGTCGTCGTATAGCCGACATGCAGGGCTACCTATCAACACTAACCGACATAGGGTTTGTCGTGCAAAATTTGGGGGTTTGGGTAGGGTGAAGTTGGTGCATCGGTCCGGAGGGGGGACCTCCACTTTACTGTCTCTGGGAACGCTCCACAGAGATTGTGCCAGTATAAGATGGCTGCCGTCGTATAGCCGACATGCAGGGCTACCTATCGACCCTAACTGACATAGGACTTGTCGTGCAAAATTTGGGGGTTTGGGTAGGATGAAGTTGGTACATCGGTCCGGAGGGGTGACCTTCACTTTACTGTCTCTGGGAACGCTCCACAGAGATTGTGCCAGTATAAGATGGCTGCCGTCGTATAGCCGACATGCAGGGCTACCTATCGACCCTAACTGACATAGGACTTGTCGTGCAAAATTTGGGGGTTTGGGTAGGATGAAGTTGGTACATCGGTCCGGAGGGGTGACCTTCACTTTACTGTCTCTGGGAACGCTCCACAGAGATTGTGCCAGTATGAGATGACTGCCGTCGTATAGCCGACATGCAGGGCTACCTATCAACACTAACCGACATAGGTTTTGTCGTGCAAAATTTGGGGGTTTGGGTAGGGTGAAGTTGGTGCATCGGTCCGGAGGGGGGACCTCCACTTTACTGTCTCTGGGAACGCTCCACAGAGATTGTGCCAGTAAAAGATGGCTGCCGTCGTATAGCCGACATGCAGGGCTACCTATCGACACTTACCGACATAGGGCTTGTCGTGCAGAATTTGGGGGTTTGGGTAGGGTGAAGTTGATACATCGGTCAGGAGGGGGGGCCTCCACTTTACTGTCTCTGGGAACGCTCCACAGAGATTGTGCCAGTATAAGATGGCTGCCGTCGTATAGCCGACATGCAGGGCTACCTATTGACACTAACCGACATAGGGCTTGTCGTGCATAATTTGGGGGTTTGGGTAGGGTGAAGTTGGTACATCGGTCCGTAGGGGGGTCTCCACTTTACTGTCTCTGGGAATGCTCCACAGAGATTGTGCAAGCATAAGGTGGCTGTCGTCGTATAGCCGACATGCAGGGCTACCTATCGACACCAATTGACATAGGGCTTGTCGTGCAAAATTTGGGATTTGGGTAGGTAGAAGTTGGTACATCTGTCCGGAGGGGGGACCTCCACTTTACTGTCTGTGGGAACGCTCCACAGAGATTGTGCCAGTATAAGATGGCTGCCGTTGGATAGCCGACATGCAGGGCTACCTATCGACACTAACCGACATAGGGCTTGTCGTGCAAAAGTTGGGGGTTTGGGTAGGGTGAAGTTGGTACATCGGTACTTACGAACTTTCAGAGGGGGTAGAAATGGGCAACTGAGAAGATTAAAAAGATAATAATACCATAATACCGAGCGGGAGATAAAAACGAATTCGTTTCGTTCGGCTAAAATGACTCTGACACAAGAAGGTATACTGTGCGGTTTGTTTTTTTGGTTCAATTTATTTTTTATGTTGAGGGCATGTTTATGTTTGTTTTGTTTTTTTGTCTTGTGTTTTTTTACGAAAAAAAGTGAGTCAACCGCCTCAATGCCTCGATGGATACTACGCCACTGTAAAATATTTTGAATCATAAACATTGGAATGTAAAAATCAATAAGATTTGTTCAAAAGAAAAGTACTCAATACTAGAACGCCTCTTACATGTATAAGTCTTAAATAGACTGTGCGCGTCGGGCGTAACAAAATATTGCCAACAATAGAATCCAACTGTTACATATAACGTTTTTGAGAGTATGAAACCGCCGAACCAAATGTAATGAAACTGTGTAGGAATGTTTTGTAGAATGTCCTCTTCAATACGGTCCTTTGAAATTTTTGATTCGACAAAACATGGCCGCCATGGCTAAAAATAGGGATAAATTGCATTTTTTTTGCAAATTTATGCTAAAAAACCGTAACAGAAATCAAAATTCTGGCAACGGTAAAAGTGATCAGCACATCAAAATCTACCTGCCCTGAAATTTTGAAGAAGATCCGACAATCGTTGTAGGGTTATTGCCGTTTCTATTGATTTTTTCCAAATTTTCCACCTTTTTACCAATATCTTGAAAACTATACAAGATATTTGAAACATTTAAATTGTTTATGGTTAAACATATCAAGATCTATAAAAGTTGTAACAAAGTTGTAGGACGTTCCTGTAGGAGTTATACCCCTTAGATCGTTAAAATTGATAAGATAAGATAAGAAAGATTTATTTGAATTCTGATTTGTAAATAACAATAAACACAAGCTCTCAAGAGCATTTTTTCCGAATAAGATCATTTTCACATTTTCAAAAATGTTTTTCTCTGAAACTTTGTAGGCTTGTTCAGTAGTGTGTCCTTTACTAAAATATCGTTCGAAATTTTAATTCAACAAAAAACATGGCCGCTATAGCTAAAAATAGAACATAAGGGTAATTGTATTTTTTTGCAAATTTCTAAGTAACAGTAACAGATAATCATATAAACATTCTGACTAGAGTAATAGGGGTCAGCACATCATGATCTACCTGCCCTGAACTTTTGAAGAAGATCTGACACTGGTTATTGGCGTTTTTCTTCTTTTTATGACAAATTTTGTTCTTTTTGGACCAATATCTTGAAAACTATACAAGATTTTTGAAAAAAAAAATTGCATATGGTTAAGCACATAAAGATTTGAAAATAATGTAATGGGGTCAAATTTGATAGACCTACCTTGATAGGAGTTGCTTCCCTTAGAATGTTAAAATTTATCAATTCACATAGTAGCAGTCCCTCATAAAAAAAAAGCCCAGCTTATAAGTATCGTTGAATACAAGGTGAGCGATTCAGGCACCCAGGAGCCTCTAGTTTTCTAATCTTGACTAACCCTAAAATGACCACCGACTGCATGACGGAAGTCCTTAAAAGAGTAGAACGCGTGTGTTTACACCCAATCTCAAATGGGTTTACCCTTATTCGCATTGATTGCTTTGTTAATTTATTAAATAAAAATAGTTTTTTTTCTCTCGGGTTTGAATTGTGCTTTAAGGTTCAGAGATTGACTTTCCCCTTTGTATTTCATTGCTATACTTGTAAAATTCGGGGTTTGATGCGCTACTCGTTGGTTACAAAACGTTCTGTGCTTTCTGTACACGTTTTAAATACGTTTAACATGTTTCTTGGTCATTAGACCAAGGCAAGACGTCCGGTTCCATTTTGCCTGGCGTCAATTAAACGTTTTTCACCTGCACATAACTACTTCATATGTGTTAAAAATTTTGCGACACTCTCAACTTTCACCAACGTACGCTGGCGTTCAATCTTTTAACGTATTTGTAGCGTGTTCATAACTTATGAAAACTTACGCAACACACACCATCGTGCTAAAATATTTTCTAACACGTCGGCACATGTTGACTTAAACATTATAGTGTGGCAGAGCCTTTATTACAAAAGCCCAGAAGGGTCATACGAGATTCGAGAATTCCGTAGTTCCATACGGACCGATGTACCAACTTCACCCTACCCAAACCCCCAAAGTTTGCACGACAAGCCCTATGTCGGTAAGTGTCGATAGGTAGCCCTGCATGTCGGCTATACGACGGCAGCCATCTTATACTGGCACAATCACTGTGGAGCGTTCCCAGAGACAGTATAGTTGAGGTCCCCCATCCGGACCGATGTACCAACTTCACCCTACCCAAACCCCCATATTTTGCACGACAAGCACTATGTCGTTTAGTGTCGATAGGTAGCCCTACATGTCGGCTATACGACGGCAGCCATCTTATACTGGCACAATCTCTGTGGAGCGTTCCCAGAGACAGTAAAGTGGAGGTCCCCCCTCCGGACCGATGTACCAACTTCACCCTACCCAAACCCCCAAATTTTGCACGACAAACCCTATGTCGGTTAGTGTCGATAGGTAGCCCTGCATGTTGGCTATACGACGGCAGCCATCTTTTACTGGCACAATCTCTGTGGAGCGTTCCCAGAGACAGTAAAGTGGAGGTTCCCCCTCCGGACTGATGTACCAACTTCACCCTACTCAAACCCCCAAATTTTGCACGACAAGCCCTATGTCGGTTAGTGTCGATAGGCAGCCCTGCATGTCGGCTATACGACGGCAGCCATCTTATACTGGCACAATCTCTTTGGAGCGTTCCCAGAGACAATAAAGTGGAGGTCCCCCCTCCGGACCGATGTACCAACTTCACCCTACCCAAACCCCCAAATTTTGCACGACAAGCCCTATGTCGGTTAGTGTCGATAGGTAGCCCTACATGTCGGCTATACGACGGCAGTCATCTTATACTGGCACAATCTCTGTGGAGCGTTCCCAGAAACAGTAAAGTTGAGTCCCCCCTCCGGACCAATGTACCAACTTCACCCTACCCAAACCCCAAAATTTTGCACGACAAGCCCTATGTCGGTTAGTGTCGATAGGTAGCCCTGCATGTCGGCTATACGACGGCAGCCATCTTATACTGGCACATTCTCTGTGGGTCCTCACCAGAGTCAGTTAACTGAAGGTGGACCACTTCCTTAAATGTTCGCTGTTATTGTTCGCCAGCTTTCGAAAATTCAATAATGTGATTAACTCTTTTCAAATGAACAATATTTTATTTAGAGAGGTAATTTTAACTTAATTAAATCTATTTTATATGTTTTTTAAGTTTTTGGTACGTTTTGGTAATTTGCACTTTTTCGGTTTTTAGATTTATCTCGTAATTGTTCGCTAGCTAATTGTTCGCTACAATTGTTCGCTAGCTTGAGTCAAGCTAATATTTAGTTTAGATCTTTTATTCAAATTACTTTTCCCGTTAAGAATCCAAGTTTCCGAAAGTTTTAGAGAATAGATATTTTGTGTTAACAATATTAAAGTTATAAGAACCGCTCGGCCGATACACGTTACACTTGATTTGGACATGATTTTAATATTTTGGGCCATCCTACATGTATCAGTAGAAAACATTGCATTTTGCGCCAGATATACTAGAAGTGGAAGTAGGAAAGTGATTCAAAGATCATTTGTGTTCATATAATTGCATTCCCGTACAAAATATGAACACAGCATCATATAGGGGCCTGTGTGGCCAGTGGTCTAAAGAGCTGGTTTAAATACCACACTACTAATCACTAGCCGATCACCTCTCAGCTGGTGTTCGAGTCCCGTTTGTATTTAACAAAAAAGGGACTTCCCCAACTGTATGTGATTAGGTTTGTCAGTTACCTGCCCAAGGTTGGTGGTTTCCTCCGGGTACTTCAGTTTTCTACACCATTATATCTGACCGCCCTGCATTGCCCAGGTGTGTCGATAAAGGGCGTTTAAGATCAACACACACACAGCGTCATATAGTTAAAGGATATAACAGTTACATTTTAAGGATGTCTGAGGGTGACTTTGAAAGTGATGAGGTTTTGAAATTAAGGCCTTAAATCATAAGGGAATACTTAAAATACAAAATAAGCTAAAAATTTTGATAGGTTACTGTGCTCGTTTTAAAGATAATAAGAGTTCATAATTTGGCGAGAAAAGGTTTTCTCTGGTTTTATCATAGCTTTATCATTAGCATAGTTTATATGTTTAAACCTATGAAAAAGTGATTAGAATTTGAAATAAACTTATAAAACAGATATTTATGATGAAATAAAGACCTTACACAAAAGAAAAAAGGGGTTACCGAGCAAATTGTTTTGCCTTATTTTGATGGGAAAAAAACCGAGGATTCCGAATAAAATATAAAAAATCTCAAAAGCTGACCCTCCAACATCCTTAAGGCTAATGCGTACAATCATACTCATTAGCCCGCTCCGGCACCAACACTTTTGTGTTGGAGAACACATCAATCCTTTAAATTATCCGTATAAATTTCAAAATTATCTAACCCTAAGGTTCTTCCTACCCCAGACATAGGTTGATCATCTTAGTAATAATTTGGTTCCCCATTTTGGTAATTTTGGTTTTATTGTTCTATGCTCTTCATAATCATATAGTGTTTGGCATTTTCAATATTTTTGGTAGAGCGCCTCTGATGAGTCTTGAATAGACGAAACGCGCGTCAGGCGTAGCAAAATTTATTGTCTGGAACTTTGTTGTCATTTTTATTTAATACCAATTCACACTGACTTTACAAATCGCTCATCAGGTGTACACATTTTTTCACAGACCCTTAAAAGTACCAGGCCCAAAAATTGCAACCCTGGTTCTTTTGGATACCAGTCCTTATTATATAAATGATTACTTTTAAGCTGATTTTAAAGAACCAGAGGTACCAATCGGGCATGCGAATATCATAAGTCCGAATAGGCAAGACGAAACCATTAAACTGTGCTTCATGGTTAAAGAAGCCATTTTGAAATTGTGGAAAAAAGGCGGTATGAAAATATGAACTTCAATATTCGCAATGAAAATGATTTGTAAGAATAATTTATAAAATTTTAGATCTCTGCGACTAAAAGAAGGATTTTGTTAGCTTTATTTATGGTTTTATCGGCGATTTTAAGGGAGAAAACATGATCCCTTACAAACTGCAAAATCACGGTGTATTCCGCTATACAGATCGATCTGAAATTTTACACAAGGGTAAATGTGATCCCAACTTATTCAAAAAGTGCTGGGGGTACTTTTGATTCTGTTGATAAATATTTTTAAAAAATATTTTATTGCCGTGGATTTCGGAATTGGCATGATTTTCCATCTTTTCATGCCTCGTTTTTCAAAGCGGCTGAAAACCGGCACTCCCCCCAGCACTTTTGAGGGTGTCACAGCCCTTTTGGTACGCGGTATTCCGTGCTTTTTAAAGGGTATTCGGTACGCCAAGGTGTGGTACGCGGTACGCGATGTTCCGAATTTTTAGGCTTTTGGTACGCGTACGCCACGATCTTTAGAGTATTCGGTATTCCAGTCTTTTTAACGGTATTCTGTCCTTTTTTAAACGAAATTCGGTATTCCGGGGGCGGGGGCTGTGACACCCCCACTTTTCTGATGCGTAAATTATCTCTTAACGTTGTGCTAAAATATTATAACAATTGGTGTAGTGGAATACACCGTGAAAATCTAAAATATAAGACTTGGTGTTTGTTATTTTATTTCAGCGTCTAATGTCAAACGCAACGATGATGAAAAACGCTTAATATCGGACCCAACGTCGTACAACAACTGAATAAATTCCGTATTTTGGACGTGATATTGAAAACCGAAACGTCACATTAAATGATAGCCTGTTCGATTATATGAGTTAAAGAACTTGGAGTATTGAGGAGCAAGAGGAGTAAGAAAACGAAATTGATAAATTTATAGTTACAAAACATTTACAGTGTACCAACAAATAGCTGAATTACTTAAAAACACATTGCCCGACGAGTCAGCAACCTAGATAAAGCTTTGCCTCTAATTTGTGTAATGTTTGAAATATTATTGCATAGGCGGATCCATGGGTGGCCTGGGTGGCCCGTCCCCCCCTTTCGGTGGAAAAATTTCGTTGAATATATAGGAAATCATTGAAACGTGACCAAAGCGGGCCCCCTCTTTTCAGAATTTCTTGATCCGCCACTGTATTGTAAGCAGTCTGTTATTTGTTTGTTCTTTACATAAAGACTCTTCAAAAATTCACTTTATATCAAAAAGACTTGCAGAAAAAAAGAATATAAAGAGAACAGTAATCAAAACTAAATTTTATAATGTTAATGAGTACACCATTACAAAACTCTAAACTACTGGTTGATATTTGAATATAGCTCTCATATATATGTCAGACCTAGTGCATTTCAAATTTTGTGCTTGTCATATACATGTATATTATACAGTTGTTCAACTTGGCACAATATAAACTTCATTCGCACATCGTTATATATATTTTAGCTAATCTAGTTCAAACATAATTAAGAATGCACATTTCCATTTGATATATAATTTATGCATGGCATTTAGGGAGCAACAAATTGATGTTTATGGGGGGTGGCTATGGATATTTTCTTCGTCCTGCCTTTTTATTTTCGGAAAAGGCTGAGCCTGAATTTTATTTTTAAAACTATTATAAAATTTTCAGCCAAAACTACCGTCCTGCCTTTTTTTAAAGAAAAGCAGTGTCCTGCCTTTTTATTTCTGGATTTTTGCCATCCTGCCTTTTTATTTCACCATAGCCCCCATAAAAATCAAATGGTCGGTCCCTAAGTATGATAGTCACAATTTAAAGGGGTGGTAAAGGGGGGATTCCAACACGAAAACACGTGCTTTAAAAAGACTGAAAACGAAGCACGAGTTATAAAAATCGCAAAACACGAAACACGAAAAAAATAAATATAAATAATCGAAAACACGAAATCACATGCCTCAAAATGGAAGAAAACGAATCACGGGTTATAAAAATCTCAACACATGAAACACGGGACAAAATACAGACAAAAACGAAGCACCTACAACCTCCCCAAAACGAAAACACGAGAAATAAAAATCAAAATCACGAAAACACGTAAAATAAAAACGTCGAAAACGTAGCACGAAAATAACCCTTTACCTCCCTCTTAAAATAGACTACAATACACAAGTGCTACAATAATATAACTAGAAACAGTTGGGTCCGTGCTCAAATGTTTTAATTTCTCAGAATGTCTTGATCAAACAAATATTATCATTTTGTTAATTGTGGAACTTGTATGCATTTGCTAAATTCAGTAACGTATTCATATTCAGGCAAAACAGGAAAAAAAATTGCTTTAACATGCTCTGCGTCAATATTTATTGCCCTATTCAAATTGTTTATGCATGTCATCATGGTCATTGTGCGTTTTGGACCCGGGGTTTGAACATTTTTATTAAGAGTATAAAGTATGAAATGGACCTATAGGATTCTAATTGTGCAGAATTCATTTTGACAATAATGATTAAATTTAACCGGAATAAAGACTGCAATAAAGTATTAATCCAATTACACACGTACATGTATATCTGAATTTCTGCTAAGTACAGTAATTTACATTGTTAAAACGTTAAAGTGTTCATATGTTCTGCTAGAAAATGAACTATTTTAGAAAATTTGTAAAACAAAAATTAAGTATTGAATTTTTATTGAATCTTTAATCAATGTATGGAAACTATACTCGGTATTTTAAAAAAAAAAAACAACGGAAAAGTGATAAGAATTGTGTGAAACCTACATGTAGTTAAGAAAGAGTTGTTATAGAAAAAGTTTGAATTGATAAATTCAAAATTTTAATAAAACAGGTCAAATTTATTATGTAATTATTTTATTTTATTTTTCAAATTTTCTTCTTCTTATGCCATACTTTTTACTTTTTTAGTTTTAAATATTCTTATTTTAAATTTCAGTTTGATTATTTATTTTACTCAAAATAGCTTGAATTAATCAGTGTCAGTCAAATATAAAATTTCTTTATATTTTAAAATTTTGTTTGTTGATTTTTCTAATCTCCAAGCTTAACTTTCACTTATCATTTTAAGCCATGGTATCCGAGCTTGACCTAGTTTGATTGGCGGAAATACAGCGACCAGCGATCATGTGACCAAAGCTTTGAGACAGAATTTGCTTGAAACATTTCTAAATTGCTGGTCGAACAATAAACGTCGTTTTATTTTTCTGTTTTACGCCAGAGGCCGAAAGACTTACGTCAGGGTGAGAAGTCACTACGACATTTTGAGGGCTTCAGGCTGGACAAGTAGATAATTTGAGACGGATTAAATGTAAAAACTATAAAGCGGTCTTTCATGGAAGACCTGCATCGAAAAATATTGTAAACAGGAAGTAGATGACTTAAGAGCATTAAATCGCTTTACTCCATAAAGTACTATAGAAAGAAGCTACATGGCAAATATCAAGAGACTGTGACATGTAGTGGACCTGCAAATTGCTACGATTTTTTCCTGTGAAGCCGCACAATGACGACGCAGGACGACGCCGCAAAACGACGGATAGTGTCAAGGAAACCCCTATATGTCGCTTTGTAACGCGTTGCAGGCGACAAAATAATGAACTTATTTTAAAATTTTATATTTAAACATTACTATGCACACCTTTCTTAGTAGAGCATATATACATTTTCATTCAGAACATTCAAGAAATTTCCGGGCTGACACTCGTTTCGTCTATTTCAAACTCATCAGATGCGCTCTACCGACAAATTAATAATGCATATCACTTTATGAATATAAAAAGCATATAAAACAAATATGCGGTACTGAAATATGCATGTAGAAATATACCAAACTAAAATACACAGACCAACCAATTTCTGGATAAATAGGAATGATCATCCTAATTCGGTAGTTATATCATATTTCAGTCAATTCTCAGAAAAAACAATACATGTATATCGACATCGGACCCATCAGTGGCGCTCTGTCGAAATTTAGAAAATGTCAAGCACTGTATTAATATGAAGTGCAAAGAACAATAAAAACGAAATATATCAAACTAGATTTCAAGTTATGACTAAGATTCACCTAAGCATGGGGTTGGATGAACATAAGAGTTTTACAATTTTGAAATGTAATTACACGGATAATTCATAGCTTTGGTGTGTTCTTCTACACAAAAGTGTTAATGTCGTAGCAGGCTCGCCTCGGGAAATTAAAACTCCACCAGCAGCACGAATCATCACAGATATTAGAAGCAAAGAGGCACCAAAGGGGAATTCAAGTGTCAAAAGTCCGAAAAGGCAATGACGATACCGGTAAACCCGAACAAAAACGGCAGGAAGAAACACAAAACACAAAATCAACCGAACGGAAATCAACAACGCAAACTCAAGTAAATTCAAATTACAACAAAGTGTGTTTATAAATATTAGAATTCTCTTTCTAATGGCTTAGTAGTCTGCTACAATCAATAATCACTATCAATAAAACAGGCATTATAATGACTATAATGCCTATCCAACCGATTTGTTCAACGGTTGTTCTAGAATCTGAGGCAGATATCTTCTTGTTTTTCGTCGACGATAAAGTTTTAACATCGACACTGAGTTCTTTTGTCAGCTCGATCAAATCGTCTTTCAGCAAATCTTTTAATTCGTCTATTGTATAATTAGAACCAATCAGAAAACTCCATTTTGATGACATGTGACTACATGTACACAAACACGTATTCGAACTAGATGTTGTACCATGATCCATGGTTATTTTTGCTATAGGGTCCATACTAGTGTTATCACTAGGATTAGCATCTGTTGTTTTATCAGATGTTGTATCATACTTTACAGTTGTTGTTTCTATAGGGTCTACACTAGTTGTTACACTAGGATCCGCAATTAGTGTTGTTGCCACAGTAGTTAAAGATTGGGACACTGTTGAAGAAGTTGTTAACTCTGAAAGTATAAGATATTTTGACCAGTTTAAAAAAATGTATCATAAAATGTGTCTTTGTTCTAGAATCTGAGGCAGATATCAGATGAAATGTGTCTTTCAATATACTAAACAAGAGCCTCATATTACATGTCAATTTATGCTGCCGTATAGCGTCACTCTTCATTGCGTGCCCTTGATTTTTCTTTAGTCGTTGTCTTGTTAACCTTTAGGTTTTGATTCTTAAAATTGCTTTTTTTATGAAAGAAGCAAAGACGTACAAACATGGCAATGTGTGGCATACGAATGTCATTAGTCCGAGATAAAACCTGAACTACAAAGGACAACAACAGAAAGATTAACTCAACTGCCATCAGCTCAGCTTACCCAAATAAGAACAAAAGCAAATGCGGGGGGGTTAGCAGTTCATGCATTTATTCTGCATCTCATGCGTATTTACATTTAATTTATTGCTAGAAAAACACAATCTTAAGCAAAACAGTTAAATCAAACGTATTTTAAAGCCTCAGACGTTTATCGGGCGTGTTGCAACATTTAAGAATTGGTTACTCTTCCAAAGCATCTGCATGGGTTTACTGTCGCCACGACCTGAGTTTTTGTTCCTTCTTGCTTTGTGTGTGTGTTTTTTTTATATATGTGTTGTTTCTTCCTATTGTTTCCTCTCTGTTCTTATGCCCTTTATGACTTTTGACATTCAAATGCCTCACTCAATCTAATTAAAAACCGATCTCGGGACGCGACATATCAAAAAACCGGAAGCGATGCGAGATCGGTTTTTAATTAGATTGATGCCTCACTTGTACAGCACCTCTCTGCCTCTTTTAAAATTGTTTTATGCATATTTCGGTTTTGGTTGTCACTATAAGATTTGGTAGTTTTGTATAAAACAGTTTTGAATTTTACCTTGGCATAGTACATCTACATGGTCTATATGCTTAAAATTGGACGATGAAAGGACTTTACAATAACCGTTTCTTGATGAACAGTCCATGGAACATCTCCGTGATTTCATAAACTCAACCTGATAAAATTAAATGGTATTTTTAAAAGTAAAACTGTGGCGGATCCAGAAATTTTCAAACGGGGCGGGGGTGCAATCATAAAAAAACCTTTTGGGACGGCACTGTTTCATTCAGTTCTTAACCAATTGTTTTGCCAAAGGAGGTGGCACGCCCGGTACGCCGGTCCTAGATCCGCCGTTGATTAAACTGCATGCATTCATTATTTCTTATGCAAATGTCTAATGTCTTGACATTCGCAATTGAGTCCACAAATCAGTTACAGATACGAATGAAAAATATGAATATTTAATCATATCGACATCACATTATCCCTTTTTATTATATTTATTTATACTATAATGTTCAGTAAAGCATTTTTTTCTGTTTTTGACAAAAAAGTACTCTTTTTCTGATAGATTGGCAAAAATATCCTTTGCCGTCTTATATTTAAACAGGAGGTTAGTTGCACAAAGTTCCAGTTAAGCATCTTGTATGGATATATTTTTTCTGTGACACGGCTATGGGACCACTTATTTTTTTTTTGGTTTTGTTAAACCTTGATTTATCCCCGTTCTTTTTCATGTAATGATTTTGTGGCTTTAGTTTTGTATGCCGCTTTCTCTTTCATTGACTTTTTTCATGTTATTATTATTTGAAAGCGTAAAAACATCGGCATTCTATCTTGTTAAATCACATGATCGATTCCCTTTGTGTCGTTTCTTATATGTCCTTATATTTCCTTGTTCGAACTTTTGGAGTTTTAACATTTTGCATTCAAATGATGCTGATCTCCTTGAGATTTGTAATTATATACAGCATATCAAAATTATAACATTTAGTGACACCAACAATGGTATTTTGCATTTTTTTATTACAATTGTGCTCTTGAGTCTTTGGTCAATGCGAGACGGCAAGCAGCGACCTCTGTTCATATTGGCTGTTTTTCATTGTGTTTCTTTTTTAAAATTGCCGTTTTTCTATGATAGTTGTATTGCGTACACATATAAAGATCACTCGATTCGTGCAAAAAATAATGACATGGAAGATAATCAAATACAAATGCATATCTTGTTTGAATTTCCCAACTTGCATAATTTAAAAAAAAAGTTTTCCAATTATGTAATAGTAAATTTCTACCGATTTCAATTATGGAGATATAGGGTCTTCAACTCCATTGACTGACAAGTAACACTTCTTTTTATATACAATTGGATTGTCTCATCTTTTAATTCAATTTTAAACTCAGATCTCTTTAAGGACATGTCAATGCATTATCAATAGAAGGTCAGATATATTTGTGGGCAGAGGGCTTTTCTTTTAAATGCCTCTAGTCCTACACCTTAACACGTTTTTATCTTTATTTCTTTATCATTAAGGGTAATGAAAAACTTTTTTAATATCTAGATTTGAAACATGGGAATTTCAGACATGATGTGTATTCATAATTAATTATGTTTGGTGCAATTGTTTGCTGTATGAATTGAACATCTGATTTTTAATTAATTATTTTCCGTTGGTAATAAAGTATTGTCAAACGGACTATAAAAACGCACGATGGCGATTTTTGGAAGTGAACTATAATCACAAACACCGAATTCTTCAGAGCACATAAGTTTACTCTCGTTACGACTAGAGTTCGCGTTGTTAATTGATATTCAGTGGTTTTCATGTTTTCGTGTTTTATTTGTCGTCTGTTTTTTCGTCCGCTTTACGTTGGATTTTACTGGTTTTGTCTCTGTCCTTTCAGACTTTTGACATTCGGATGCCCCATTGGTACATCTGTTCCTTCATCTTTTAACATGTACAATTTGTTAGGGTTTATCATTCTTACTGAAGCAGAACGGGTACCAAATACTTCAATAACTTCTTCATATGTGCAACCAGTCTTTTCGTAGCATTCTTCGGTTAAGTGGGCCACAGATACCGCTCTTCTATTCCTGGAGGCAAGAAAGCTCTTCGCCGTTTTTTCTTTTACAAATGTAGCTGAAATAAAAAAAATACAAATCAAAAAGGTAATATTGTAAGGGGTCTTCAATCTTTAATGTCTAAGATAGTAAACAAAACCAACTAATTCTTTACTGGCAAGGTTTTTGCCAAGTCTAGGCATTTTAAATGGGTTGAACCAGGTTTAGATGTTTTCGTGGCAATTTTAAGGTCCACTAGTATTATTATAAGAAACGAGCGCAGTTGTAAGGTAAATGTTGGAAGGAAGTGGGATGACCATCTTACATGTACTATAATATGAAAGATTTGTGTTCCAAAAGATTCATGACATTTTGTTTACATAACCTTGCAAAAGCAGAATAGAACAATTACCTGTTAAAGCGTGTTTAGTGCAGTCATCAGTTTTGAACTTTTGACAAAATCGTAATTGAATTATGATTTTCTCTTATAGAAAAAAACCACTAAAACTTACTGTGTTTGTCTAAATGGTTGGTGCATTTTAACGCCTTAAACACAGACGGAGTTAGTTAAATACTTTTCATCCAAAATTAAGCTGTGATTTAATTACTTTTTAATATAAATTCTGTTGCCATAAAATATAGCCGGACCTACCTTTTGACATTTCAAAATCGAAAAATATAAAAAGCATAGCAAGCATCAAATCCATTTTGTCCACCATTTTCATTTCATTATTATATATTCAGCTTTTTAAATAATTGTTTGATACCTACATATATTAAAATATTTCAGTGTATCATTTAACTTGCTGTTAATCATCGCTACGTGTAACAATAACAATGGGACTATCAGAATCTTTCCGATTCAGTACCATCCTTTGTTTGTATAAGCATTTAATAAAGAATTGAAAAAGTACATTTTAATAAAGTGCTACAAATGGTAGATAAGTTATTAAACAAAAGCTCCATCGACTTTCGATTAAGATACATCAATTGAAGTACATTACATAAAATCAATATGATTTAAGTCGTTAGAACTTAAATCAAGTTATCGTATATGGTTGTATCATTTATCTATTATTACTTATATCTTCGTGACAGAAGTCCTTTACTTATTTAATTGCACAAGGGAGATAAATACCTCCTTCTTTCCGCTAATTTCATCGGCAAGGTATGACAATTATTTCGCACCAAAAAATGAATTTGCATCCTTTAACATCTGACCTTAAATCGGTCAAGAAATGCATTAGTTTAGTGCATATGCATTTGTTTGGTATGATTTATGATGAGATGCCATTTAAATAGTTCATATTTTATGTTGAGCCATCGGCATTCACGGCATTGTAAAGCAATGCGTTTGCCCACATGTCATGCATGTACAGCATCATGAGCATTCAGCCATTGTAATGTTGTTTGAAATATTTAGATGTTCGAACGTATTTCCGAAATGATTATTGCTGCATTTTATCAATTTTGTTCTTAAAGCCGAAGCACTGAATTTTTATTCAAATGATTTGCGGATTGTCTTTGTTTTTTACCCCCCCCTTTTTTTTTTCATGCTGTCAGTTCATATTTGGTCGATGATGATCCTTTGTTTTTTCTAATTTAATTTTTTGCTTTATGGACTGATAATTTTTTTACATTGTTATTCATGTAGACGTACTAGTATGTCAGTTATAAGTTTCTTCACATCTGCAGCATTTTTACTTCCTGGATTTTGAGTTTCTATTTTTTGTAGTTTTGTTTACATGCAAATAGCGGTCATAGCCTATATTCGTGTTCTTCTATGCATACATTTTCATTTGTCGAAGCTTTTCCATTGCAACAATGCAACATTATTTTATTTATTACATGATTTTGTCACTCAAGATATTTTAATGTACTGTCAGACATTACATGTACATGTATATATATGCTGTAACAAGATGCTAATACATTTGAACAACATATAGAAATTTAAATTTCTAGACAAGTCACAAAGGTACATGCGTGTATTTGCTTAGATCAGCTCTTTGAAACATATCAAACACAGTCTTGCGGTGTGGTTAAAAGTATGATATATAAATGCAAATTGCATATATGCAGGTTTATTGTATTAAAATGGTGTAAAATCATACACATCACACATGTCACATACAATTTGTACTTTCAAAATACAGTTTACATGTACATTTTGTAAATAATGTTGATCAAATTGTTTGAATGCCTATTAAAACAAATATTTATTTGCCTGAGTTTCAGTTAAAATGCTGTGCACATTGATCCAGTCGAAGGGCAAAAGTGGAATTGCCCGTATCAGCCTGTGCATGCTGAAAGTTGATGTCCTGTGATTTTGGAGCATAAGCTACAGTTGCACATTGTTCAAACATTTAAAGGGCAGGAGAAATACATTGTATCTATGAAATTTAGCACTCCATTTATGTGTTTTGTAAAGAACATGAAAGCAATATTTTACATTGACCAAGAGTGTATGTTTGCCTAATACAAGTACAACATAAGTGATCATAAGTGTCAGCTTGAATCCTAGATATACAAGACATGCAGACGCAGTATTATAGTTTGTCAAAGGTAATGTTTTGAATGCAATCCTGCTCATCTTACAAAATAAAATATTTATAATGTCTTTTAATAATTTTGCAAACATTGCTAATTTTTCATATTTACAGTATGTAATCAATTTTCACTTCAATAGTTGAAGGTGTTATTATATGGCAAACACCTATATATTTTGTAAACTTACAGTTAATTTCATAGTGTTGACATTAAAAGTTAAAAAAATACCCAACTACAATAATGTTATATAAGAAGAAGGTATATTTTGTTAATGCCAATGAAAATAGCATGTACATGTGTACCTAAAACATTTTCTTTTTACAATGTAACAACCACTTTGTGAGTTGTCATAGGCAACAGAAACTTTTATTAGAATATTTTAGGTTTGATTATGTTAATTTGGTTTTACTTTCTTTGACATGGAAAAAAATTAGAAAAATTCATGGTTTTCAAATGAATATAACCTTATAAAGGTATGTATGGCTAATCAATCATCTGTCCGTTAAAGGATGAGTTGTACAATACTCGGTCAGTTAACCGATAGCCAGTGAAGTACTCAATACGCATAATTGTTATCTGTTTTAATCTGTCGTCATTGTAATCTTTTAAGATAATTTATCCTCTGCTTGTTAAAGGCTTGGTTACTGATAACTCAGTCTGTTACTTTGTTAAGATAACTAGGCTTATATTGATTGAAAAGAAATAAGTCAATTAAATGAAGTTTGTAATTCACATATTAACAAGAGTTATTAAGCATTTTAGGTTCTTAAAACACATTTAAAAGTGCATGTACAGTAGTTGAATGCTTATTTCTATATATAGATATTTGTGCATGTGCCATTATGATAAATATCGACAGTTTATTACTTCATTTTCTGTTTATTCTGAGTTTCAGTGGCACTGTTTAGTTATGTGAAGGAGATCAAAAAAGACAGTAGTCTGCAACTACAGGAACCCAAATTTAAGGTGTAATGTTAAAAAGACAAAAGGTAATGTAACTTAGAACAGGATGAATGAAATATACTATGCTTATGCCTTATGAAATCAAATTAAGCAAGCTAATGAGTATATTATTCATAAAAGATTATCATTAAATAACAACTCAAATATGATCTAAGACATAGAATTTGCATTTTTAAAAGGATCTAAAGACAAGTTAAGACTATCCAAGGAATTACATTTTTTTTAAATAACTTATTTGAGTTAAAGCAGTTTATAACATGACTGCATTTAAGATATTGCACATCAGGTATAATTGAAGAGGGAGCCTACCTACACTGATTCTTACCACACACACGCATACATATACACACAAACACACACACACGCACACACAAACAAAGCAAACAATTCAGTATATTGCTTTGACTGGTATTTGATAAAAGGTTTATTTTTTATGGAACTAAATTCTAATATATGTAACACAAACACATATGTCCACACACAGGCATGTACACATCTGAGATCACAACACATTTCTAAGTTTAGACTACCCAGGCGAATCGAATTGAAAATTACATTATTAGAATAACTTATTTGAGTTAATCATATTCACATGAATGTATTTGAGAAATTTCAGATCTAGTTTAATTGAAAAGGCATTACCTACACTGATTCGCATCACACACACACATACACACACACCACCACCACACACACAAACACACACCACACACACACACACACACACACCAATTCATTATATTGCTTTAACTGATATTATTTAAAAGGTATATTGGTTATAAAATCGAGGCCTGATTTGCAAAATATTTTATAACAGGTTTGTACAACATACACTCGTATATACATACTCACAGGAGACCTGTTTTACAAACTATAATATATTCCTTTTTGAATAGGTCTTGCTTTGTGCTGATACAAAACAAAAATCCATGCATATGTCCTTAGGAACGTATTTGTTACAGTTTCAATATTTTAGCCATAATTTATACATTATTATGTTTAAATGCATTTTATCTCATCGGGGGATATAGGTTATATTTTGACAGAACATGGTGATATAAACGTAGAACATAGAACATGGAGGGGAGCTGAGTTTTACAATACAACTGGAATGTTTGTGGTGGGTCTCCTCTCAGTTCTAACATGTCTAATGACCGTTTGGTTTTCTCAGTTGTAGTTAGATGTAGAATTTTGTTATTTTTTTCTGTTTTATTTATTATTTGATTCGTAAATGTTGTAAATTGTTGCAAAAGGACAGTTCAAGTGTTGAGGTTATTTAATTTTTCTTTTAACATTCTCATGATTCTAGTTAGAGGTGTGACTCGTTGTCAAGGCTGTTACATTTAGCACATAGTGTTAAACTGTTTGTTCGCTGGGAGGTTTTTCTATGCATGCCAAATTCTCAGTCATTAGTTCGAGATTATTTAGTCTAAATAAAGATAAAAGGGTTCTTTGGTTTTTTGTGATATGAGCAAAAGTATTCCATTTAATTTACATTATCAGGATTTGTTTTTGCTGATTTATAAATACAGTTCTTATTTGTTTAGTTCATTGGGTGGCTTATTAAAAAAATTTCAATTTACTTTAATTATTTAATGCTGTTGTTTAACTACTTTCAGGGTTTGACACTTGTTTAAAATGTCTAAATCTTATTCAGATTACAACTATGCTGACCTATATGCATACTATGTTTGGCAAATGTTAACCAAGAATATAGTTCAATAACCCCTTTTGATTAGTTTGTATGCCTCCTAAGAGATGGTTTACATTCTTTGACATGTGTGCCAAACATATTATACAAGTCACCTTAACTAGTGCATTACCAAGATCTGCATTGAAACTACTACATTTTTATTTTTGCAGTCATGGTTACCATTTATTCATTTATGATCTTGCATTTAAGTGGTCATCTTGAATATTTTATCCTAGTTGAGCATTTGTTTTTAATTTTATTTGCGGTACTTGGTCCATTTAAGATTCAGCTCATTCCCCCATTGTTATGGCGGTTGACTGTAAACTCATTTCGATTTGTTTACAGTCAATTTGGCATTATTCGCTGCATCTTGTATACAGATTTATGCATATATAACTTTAAATAGGGAACCTTTCGGTGTTGTTGTCTGTGTATCCCACGGCAACTCTAAAAAATTCCATAAGAGCTGTGTATCCCACGCTCGTATACATTTCTAATTTCGGTTGCCATTATTTTGCGGTAACCGTCATTTTCTATCATTGTCATTTTACTCATTTATATCATTGTCATTTATATCATTTATTGCATTGTAATATTTTATTTATAGTAAAGGCTATGGCCAAGTACCGCCATTTGAGTATTTTTATTACAAAAGCCATATGTCGGGATAATATGATTTAAGTCGTTAGAACTTAAATCAAGTTATCGTATATGGTTGTATCATTTATCTATTATTACTTATATCTTCGTGACAGAAGTCCTTTACTTATTTAATTGCACAAGGGAGATAAATACCTCCTTCTTTCCGCTAATTTCATCGGCAAGGTATGACAATTATTTCGCACCAAAAAAACCCTCCCACCATCCCATTAAAACAATGATTAATTAATATGAATGTTTGATTTTATTATATGAATTAATCAGGTTGATTGTTTGCAGCTTGCAAACCCAGTTGTCAATTTTTCTTTTTAGCTTATTTGGAATAAACAATGATTTATGAATATGTTTCTGCTGTTTTTTATAGGTTAGTTGTTTGCAGGTTTCAATCCCAGTTGACAAGTGTTTTTAGCTTGGTAAACAAAGGTTAATGTGTATGTGGTCTACTGCTTTTTGATTTTATTTTACAGGTTGATTGTATGCAGCCCCAGTTGACAAGTGTTTTAGCTTAAATGAATGAAGCAATGCCAATGCTTAGTTGAATGTGCTCTGCTGTGTTTTTTATTTTATTTTACAGGTTCGTTGTTAGCAGCCCAAGTTAACAAGTGTTTTAGTTTGAAATCAATGAAGCATTACGATTAATGAATATGAATGGGCTTTGCTGGGCTTTTTTTATTTTATTTTCCAGGTTGGTTGTTTGCTGTGTATTCCCAGATTACAACTGGTTTTCAGATTGATATGAATGGACTTGTCGAAACATATTGGAAGGATCAGATTGAAAGGAATCAGATGCGCATCTACTTCATCTACTGAACAGATCATGACATTAATTTGAAAGTTATTTTCAATTAACCTCTGGAAATTTTAAACAAGCCATGGAAACTGATTGTTTTTTAAATCGCTAACTTCGGTGTGAATCTACAATTTTAATGTCACAATGAAGTCATCTACCTTAATTGTGTTAATGGAACATTCCAGTACTGTTTATGTTATTGGAACCTTCATAAACTACATGTAGATTTACACGAAAAATCGATTCAATGGAATTTCGTAACCATATCACATATAGATGATCTACAACTCTGGACCAATTATTTTCGTCTAGTAGCCTGTGATTATTCGCTGCATCTTGTATACAGATTTATGCATATATAACTTTAAATAGGGAACCTTTCGGTGTTGTTGTCTGTGTATCCCACGGCAACTCTAAAAAATTCCATAAGAGCTGTGTATCCCACGCTCGTATACATTTCTAATTTCGGTTGCCATTATTTTGCGGTAACCGTCATTTTCTATCATTGTCATTTTACTCATTTATATCATTGTCATTTATATCATTTATTGCATTGTAATATTTTATTTATAGTAAAGGCTATGGCCAAGTACCGCCATTTGAGTATTTTTATTACAAAAGCCATATGTCGGGATAATAACGCATGACGTGATTGTATGTAAAGCATTGATGGAAACCAATTTTTGTTACAAATGCACTAACATTTTAAGCTGTTGCTTAAAATAGACCAGGGGGTCGGACTCATGCTTATGGTTTGTCAATAAAAAATATAAGATAATGAGAAAATCTAATGCAACCATCCTACTTCAGCATTAAAGTTGTTGACTCTTTAAAGGGGCTTTGACCCTTTAAAGGTAAAACTATGTATTTTGGTCATGTTTTTGGTGAATAAATGGAAAACTTTGGCAGATTGAGAAATTGTTTTGCTTGGAAAAGACCTCAGCTCAATACAAAAAGTCATCATTTGGTGGAAGATGATTTTTTTATGGTTTTGACCTATTGCAGATATAGAAAAACATTCAGCCCCTTAAACTCTACGAAAGTCTCAATATGGTCGAATATAAACCCTAATAGGGGATATGTCCCTTTAAATGTAAAAATGTTTTTCCCTATAGAATGAAAACAATAATAAAGATAAGATGCTGCTGCCTTAAATCTACAAAAGTCTTCATTGGACCAAAGATGTCAGTTGACTTCTTATATAGGTGATGATCGTTTGAAGGTCGAAATTAGATTTTTTAAGGTTTTTGCCTTATAAAATCAAAACTATTGCAGATAAAGAACAGCTGTTGATTGCCCAAACCTTCTGCTTATTGGGCTCTACAATGTCGTCATCTGGTGATAGTTCATAGAAGAGACTATTATAGCTTAAGCACCAGTTGTGCGATTCAGGCTCCTGGTAGTTCTTGTTTGTCAAAACCAAAGCTCTTCCTTCGGAATTCGATATTAGAGATGAAAAGTCGCTACACGTTCAATCAATAATTGCATAGTATAAAAGTCCATTTTAACACCATCGCGGTTTTAATACCGATACCGATAACAATACATGAGATAGTCTTGAGAAATAAGGGGATAAACTTTCATTTTATTGCAAACATGCAGTACATTTCAAATCTAGACTTTGTCTGATATTTCATAGATAATACACACAATGTGTTAATGGCATTTGACCATTCGTGACTAGAATTATTTATAAGCGATTGATAAGGTTTAATTCAGTATGAACAGAACGTTATTAGCTTAAGAAGCATGTTGTATGTAACGTTATTTAGTTTTTTATTTTGTCTCTCATTTAGAACCTGTGTTTCCGGGATGGAGAAACGTTTAGAAACTCGAATGGAAGAGTTAGAGAATACAGTAAAACAACAGAAAGCTTATATCCAGCACTTGCTTGAAGCAGAGAGAAAGAGAAGTAAGTGCCCCTGTGCTTATTCCTCTTAAACAAATACCTTAATTGTAAGGTAATCAATCTTTGATGAACACTTTTGCGGAATGCCAGATAAATAATGTAAGTGAGGATATGGAGTAAATGAACATTAGACCACAACACATATGTAAACTCCAACTGCAATTAATTTTTATGGCCTAAATATGATTTTTGTCTCGCCTGCGAAGCTTAGTACAGTTGCATCCCAATCTTTTGACCTTTATCTTGATTTTCTCGCTGAGTGACTTTGATAATTTTCAATATATATAAAAGCTATGTTTTGGTTTTATGAGCACCTTTATATCTCAAAAACTGTAAGACTAAGTTGATGATACTTGGTATGCTTATGTCCCAGTAGTACTTAAGCACAGTTGCATCCCAATATCTTTTGACCTTGACTTTGATTTTCTCGATGAGTGACTTGCTATAGATAATGTTCAATACATATAAAAGCAATGTTTGGTTTTATAAGCGCCTCCATATCTCAAGAACTATAAGTCCTAAGTTAATGAAACTTGGTATGAATATGACTTAGTAGTAGTTACAGTAGCACAGTTACACCCCAATATTTTGTCTTTGATCTTGATTTCCCGGTTCAGTGACTTAGACAATTTTCAATACATTTAATAGCAAAGTTTAAGTTTTATGAGCACCTCCATATCTCAGGAACTATAAGTCCTAGGTTGATGAAACATTGTATGCATATGGCCCACTAGTAGTTTAGCACAGTTGCATCCCCATCGTTTTAACTTTACCTTGATTTTCCGGTTGAACGACTTCGATTAATTTCATGCATAAATAGCAATGTTTGGTTTTATGAGCACCTCCATATTTCAAAAGCGATAAGTCCTATGTTAATGAAACTTGGTATGAATATCTCCCAGTAGTAGCTTAACACAGTTACATCTCAATCTTCTGCCCTTGACCTTGATTTTTCGGTTCAGCGACTTAGACAGTTTTCAATACATATAATAGCAAAGTTTAGGATTTATGAGCACCTCCATATCTCAAGAACTTTATGTCCTAGGTTGATGTAACTTGGTATTCAGATGCCCAGTAGTAGCTTAGCACAGTTGCATGCCCAGCCTTTGGCATTGACCTTGACTTTCTTATTGAGTTACTTAGACAGTTTTCAATACTGTACCATATAATAGCAATGTTAAGGTCTTATGAGCACTTCCATTTTTCAAGAACTGTATTTCCTAGGTTGGTGAAACTTGGTATACATATGCCCCAGTAGTAGTATAGCAGAGTTGCATCCCCATTTTTTACCATGATCTTTATTTTTTGATTGAATGACTTTGACAATTTTCAATACACAGCAATATTAAAGTGAAATGAGTGGGAATCCTGAATTCTGCATTCTCAATATTTAATTAATTAATTCATTTATTAATTAATCACTAGTTGAATACCTACGTACATGAATTCCGATGGTGTCATCAGACGAGATATACTCTAGTGTTAACTCTTGTGTTATCTAAATCCGACAAATATGAAATATGGTAAAAAAATAACGAATTTTCACGACTTACATAGTATGTACTCTAAATGAAAGTTTATTCCAATTTTAATCGATTTAGTAGAAAGGGGCCGAATGTCAAATATTTTTTTCTTCAGAAATTAAGTTCTGCCAAACCCTTTCTTTATTCCAGTAAACTTACTTTTTTACCAATCATACAGATTTAATTAAAGCAAAACTTTTCCTGAATAACAATCCTTTGGTTAAGCTCTATATATTTGATTGGTGCTTATTTTAAATTCTCTATGGTTCTTTTCTTCTCGTTTTATTTTATTTTTTAATTTCATTTTTGGTACTATTTGGCAGTAAAGTGAAAATTTCTGAAAATGTTGTTTTGACAGACCGAAAACAGGAAGATAAAATTGACAAAATGGAAAAGAATTTTTGAGGAATAAACCTGTTCTGTTTAACATGTTATTTAAGACGACTAAAAGGGAAAAATAAAAATGATATGAAATAATAGTGATACGTGTAAACGGGTTCTGTAACTGTAAAAAAAATCAAATGGCAAGCGATTGTGTTGTGATTTATAACTTTTTCGACAGAAGCAGGCAATTACTGGATGTAAATGTATCTTTATTTATGTATGAACCACGCTTTCTTACAACAATATGAAATCGATATAACCACATGTATTTTCTGGTAACTTTTATCTGTTTAATTATCTCAGCATTTATATGAAGCATTAATGGTTTTAATTTCTATAATTTGTATATTCCCGCTAGAATATATTTCCCCATCTCACAGGTGACTTAAAGCACGTGATACACAAAATGTAGTTTTAAAAAGGGTATGAAAATATAGCAAATACTATATCATCATTTTAAACGAAATAAATAAACAAATCAAACAATAATAAGGGGTTATACTAACATATAAAGAAAGCTCATTGACAAAAAACACACTTCTACCGGTAAGAGAATGCACAATAGAATATGTTATACGGTCTCGGGGGAAAAACGCGGATGGATTTCTCCGAAATCATTACTATCCCTTGGAAGTCTTGGAAGTCCTTGGAAGTCCTTGACTTCCAAGTAATTAAGAGGAATGAAAGCGTTACATTGGTCTACACTTTCAATCATAATGGGTTAAATCATTTTGTTTTAGATGTGCGTTTACGTGGCGATGTGGATGTAGCTTTTTTCCACGAGTCTTCCATCCGCACTAACAGATTTGGGTGTACATCATCATATTGAATACACCAAGGTATGTATTCATTTAATTAGGTCCATGTAAAATCAGAACCACCAGCAAGGTCATGGTTGTGCCTAAAAAACTTAAGATGACCCATTTTCATTTATCAAAGGGAACGTACATGTATTCATTTTTTTTTACATTCGAAGTCAGTCGATTGTACAACAAAAAGTGTGAGGAATAGGTCTAATCCAATTTGCCTGTATAACCAATCGAATAAATATATTTGAAATAAAATAAATAAACATGTTACATGGCATCTTGAAATCCAGCGCGATTTTGAATCATTCTAGGGGTGATTGGAAGGAGAACTTGAGATTCCGAATTGAAAATTTAACTATGCTTTTCTGATATTAAAGTTGAATGATTGTTTACATCAAAGTAATTTGTTATTTGAAACGAACAAAAAACAAATTTTTAAATGAACGTTAAAATGGGGTAACTGTTCATGTTACATGTGTATTAAATGAAAACAAATAAAGTAAACACCCAAACTTTTTAAGATATTAAGATAATCTAAATAAATGTTTCAAATATATTTATTTGATACTGACCTTTATTATCCGCGTGCGGTAATTTTTTCTCAAGTTTGAACACGAAGTTGCTTCTATGGCTTTAACTCAAAAATCATGAACAGATTTCGAAAATATACCATATTCAAACATAAAAGAAGTACACAATTTTTCTATATTTTTTTAAAAATTTCTGTTGATATTGCAAACCACCTATCCGTCGCGTACTTAGTCAAAACGTAGGGTCCAAAAATGCCCCCGAAGTGCCAAACAAGCAGAAATATATAAGTACATGTACAAGCAATGTGTAAGTTTCTAGTTGTAGTATATTTGAGATTATCATGTCTTGGCAACTCAACTTTGTAACTATGACGTAGTTTTAATATGAATTACTCTTTTGAACCTTAAAAATGTATGTTACTTTAGGCAAATATGATAATTGGGGCCCCGCATCGAAGATGCGGAAGCCCTATAGTTTTCGCTTTGTCCGTCTGTCCGTCTGTCAACAATTCTTGTAAACACTAAAACTAAAAAACTATTGACACCACAGTTCTGAAATTTTGTACAGCTACTTAGTAGCATGTCATAATTTGCATATTAAAATTTCATGCAAAAATAAGACATATTTTTGGAAAATTTTGAGAATTGGACTTTGTGAACACTTAAACTCAAAAACTGTTAACAATACAGTTCTGAAACTGTGCACAGCTGCTAAGTAGCATGTTATCATTTGTATATTAAAATTTCGTGCAAATCTGTTTTGGGCCCTTTCTGACTTTGTCAGTATTCTAGTTTTGAACATTTATCATGTTTATAGAGAATAATAACAAAATGTTATTTAATATGATCTGCCCGTTAGATAAAAAAAAATGATTTAAGAAACTAAAATATGTCAACAAATTTTGCAAATCATTAGGACAAAACTTATATGTAAGATTAATATGTTAAAAATTAACACCGTTATTTTTTATGGGTTAAATTTCCAAAACGAGTTTTGCTTTCTAGACTGTGATAATATAAATGAGACAATGTATTTTTAGGAAGTAATCGACACCTACTCTTCATATGACTCAAACGATGGGACATTTGCCGTGCCAGTTTCAGGAGTTTACGTTTTTACGTGGTCTGTAGGCACAAGATCTTGGTCTGACACAGAACTTGTCATAAATGGTAC
This sequence comes from Arcuatula senhousia, assembly GCA_963971305.1. Lineage (NCBI taxonomy): Eukaryota > Metazoa > Mollusca > Bivalvia > Mytilida > Mytilidae > Arcuatula > Arcuatula senhousia. Next base: position 13,076,547 of record OZ020315.1, read on the forward strand.
ACCTATGGCGTTTCTGAAAGCAGACATAACGGATGGTCAATCGGACTTTGGGTCTGGGTCTCAAACTCTGATAACTAGGGTAATTCTAACAAGTTAACCGTTGATAAAGTAATCGGTTCAGCCGGTGTTACGAAAACCTTTCTAAATCTATATGAAGTTTATATAAGACAAAAAAGTAATGATGAAAATTCGTTGGTGGAAAAAAGAAAACAAAACAGGTTATTATTAGTAGAGATTGATAAGTATAATGGCCCTGGCCTGTACAGACACTTTAACTAAATGGTTAATTTAGCCTTATTTATAGAAACAAAAACAGAATTGAATGGTTAATAAAGCTTAAATGTGTAGGTTAGCGCTGGACAACACGTGTTGATACGAACTGGAACAGTAGGCCATAACAGTTTAGAAGGAAACAACTTAAATTCATTTTCTGGCTTTTTGTTGTTTTAGTAGAGGAAACCTCTCAAAAGACTGAATAATGCTAAATTTTATCTTTATCTTTTGTTTAGATTTTAACTTCATCAAAATATTAAATAAATCTCTACAAGACCAAGATTTCTTCCCCGTACTGCACATGGTCAGAACCGTCGTAATATGGCTTTGACTTCCTTTTTGCACCTTGAGTTCGCGTTTCTGATTTAGATTTGGTCGTAGTGTCAGTTTTTTAGCTCACCTGGACCGAAGGTCCATGTGAGCTATTGCCATCACTTGGCGTCCGTCGTCGTCTGTCGTCTGTCGTCTGTCGTCTGTCGTCGTCTGTTAACAATTTTCAAAAATCTTCTCCTCTGAAACTACTGAACAGAATTTAACGAAACTTGGTATGAATGATCCTTAGGGTGTCCTGCACCAAACTTGTGTTTTGATTTTTGATCTGTTAAAAAACATGGCCGCCGTTACTAAAAATAGACTAGGGGGGTCAGACTACTGTTTTTGGCTTATAAATCAAAAAGTATAAGAGATAGAGGAAATCTGAGGCCACGCTACTGATTCAGCATCAAAAGCTCTACAAAAGTTTCCAATTGGTCAAAGTTGTCAGATGACCCCTTATAGGGGTTACGGCCCCTTAAAGGTGAAAAATAGCATTTTTTCATGTTTTTGGCCTACAGAATGAAAACTATTGCAGATAGAGATTAGCTGTTGCTTGCTTAAATGTTCAGCTCATTTAGCTCTACAAAAGTCTCCATAGGGTCGAAGTTGTCAGATGACTCCTTATAGGGGTTATGGCCCCTTAAAGGTGAAAAATAGCCATTTTTCATGTTTTTGGCCTACAGAATGAAAACTATTGCAGATGGAGATTAGCTGTTGCTTGCATAAATGTTCAGCTCATTTAGCTTTACGAAATTCTCCATAGGGTCGAAGTTGTCAGATGACCCCTTATAGGGGTTACGGCCCCTGAAAAATAGCGTTTTTTCATGTTTTTGGCCTACAGAATGAAAACTATTGCACATAGAGATTAGCTGTTGCTTGCTTAAATGTTCAGCTCATTTAGCTCTACAAAAGTCTCCATAGGGTCGAAGTTGTCAGATGACTCCTTATAGGGGTTATGGCCCCTTAAAGGTGAAAAATAGCCATTTTTCATGTTTTTGGCCTACAGAATGAAAACTATTGCAGATGGAGATTAGCTGTTGCTTGCATAAATGTTCAGCTCATTTAGCTTTACGAAATTCTCCATAGGGTCGAAGTTGTCAGATGACCCCTTATAGGGGTTACGGCCCCTGAAAAATAGCGTTTTTTCATGTTTTTGGCCTACAGAATGAAAACTATTGCACATAGAGATTAGCTGTTGCTTGCTTAAATGTTCAGCTCATTTAGCTCTACAAAAGTCTCCATAGGGTCGAAGTTGTCAGATGACTCCTTATAGGGGTTATGGCCCCTTAAAGGTGAAAAATAGCCATTTTTCATGTTTTTGGCCTACAGAATGAAAACTATTGCAGATGGAGATTAGCTGTTGCTTGCATAAATGTTCAGCTCATTTAGCTTTACGAAATTCTCCATAGGGTCGAAGTTGTCAGATGACCCCTTATAGGGGTTACGGCCCCTGAAAAATAGCGTTTTTTCATGTTTTTGGCCTACAGAATGAAAACTATTGCACATAGAGATTAGCTGTTGCTTGCTTAAATGTTCAGCTCATTTAGCTTTACGAAATTCTCCATAGGGTCGAAGTTGTCAGATGACCCCTTATAGGGGTTACGGCCCCTGAAAAATAGCGATTTTTCATGTTTTTGGTCTACAGAATGAAAACAATTGCAGATAGAGATTAACTGTTGCTTGCATAAATGTTCAGCTCATTTAGCTTTACAAAATTCTCCATAGGGTCGAAGTTGTCAGATGACCCCTTATAGGGGTTACGGCCCCTGAAAAATAGCGATTTTTCATGTTTTTGTCCTACAGAATGAAAACTATTGCAGATAGAGATTAGCTGTTGCTTGCTTAAATGTTCAGCTCATTTAGCTCTACAAAATTCTCCATAGGGTCGAAGTTGTCAGATGACCCCTTATAGGGGTTACGGCCCCTGAAAAATAGCGATTTTTCATGTTTTTGGCCTACAGAATGAAAACTATTGCAGATAGAGATTAGCTGTTGCTTGCTTAAATGTTCAGCTCATTTAGCTCTACAAAAGTCTCCATAGGGTCAAAGTTGCCAGATGACTCCTTATAGGGGTTATGGTCCCTTATAGGTGAAAAATGGTGTTTTTGGCCTATAGAATGAAAACTATTGCAGATAGAGATTAGCTGTTGCTTGCTTAAATGTTCAGCTCATTTAGCTCTACAAAATTCTCCATAGGGTCGAAGTTGTCAGATGACCCCTTATAGGGGTTACGGCCCCTGAAAAATAAAGATTTTTCATGTTTTTGGCCTACAGAATGAAAACTATTGCAGATAGAGATTAGCTGTTGCTTGCATAAATGTTCAGCTCATTTAGCTTTACAAAATTCTCCATAGGGTCGAAGTTGTCAGATGACCCCTTATAGGGGTTACGGCCCCTGAAAAATTGCGATTTTTCATGTTTTTGGCCTACAGAATGAAAACTATTGCAGATAGAGATTAGCTGTTGCTTGCTTTAATGTTCAGCTCATTTAGCTCTACAAAAGTCTCCATAGGGTCGAAGTTGTCAGATGACTCCTTATAGGGGTTATGGCCCCTTATAGGTGAAAAATGGTGTTTTTGGCCTATAGAATGAAAACTATTGCAGGTAGAGAAAAGCTGTTGCTTGCTTAAATGTTCAGCTCATTTACAAAATTATAGGGTCAACATCAAGACCAGGTGAGCGATTCAGGCTCCTGGGAGCCTCTTGTTTATCTTTGTTTTATGTATTTTAAGGGTATGATTTAATGTTTACTTATTTTGTCTTTGTCATTTGGGGTTTTCGAAATTTAATAGACCCATTTGAACATATTTGATTCTTTCGCTGGTGAGTCGCTTGGGACCAAAGACATTTTTCCCGAAACATCATTAGGCGATTAGTTACAAGGGACCTAGCATGGAGACTGGGTCAGGCCCCGTACAGTATAAAAATATCTTAACGTCAGTAATGGACAACACATCGTTCAGTAAGACAGATGTCCAAATCATACCTATCTTACAACCATTAACACACCTGGAATCAAATTTCTTCATTTGTCATCGGATCTATCAACTGTAAGTCGGTTGTGGAAAAAAAATCTCGCCTCTAGAGAATTTCTAGTTCTCAGCGTAATTGCAAGTGCAATTGATGATCAGCCTTTTTTGCAATTTTTTACCTGTAGACCTAAGAGAAAACATTCTTCACGATGAGCATCATCATTAAAATAATCAAATTTATTTTTTTCTTGATGTTAGGAAGAAGCAGAGGTACCAATGGGGTATCCGAATGTCAAAAGTCTGAAAAGGCAGAGACAAAACCAGTATACACCAACAAGAACGGGACAAAAACAGACAACATGTAAAACACGGAAACACAAAATAACTGAATGTCAATCAACAACACGAGCTCCAGTCGATACGAGAGTGAACTAATGTGCTCTGGAAGAGTAAACAGTTCCTGCTTGTTATATCACACTTGTTGCGTTGCCAACAGTCAATTCAGTGCGTCAAATCCAGTAAAGGAAAACAAAACGAAACCCCATGACAAACCAACATCTGCACTTATCCGAGAGATCGAAATCCCATATTAGTCTATAAGTGCATGATGGTGATGTCTTTTAGTGAAGACAGCAACCGAGGAGCAACATAACCCTGTGTGAGCAATTGATGCGTCAAACGTGCTGCTCTGCTAAAGAAATCGATGTAAGTCCCGCACGCGCTGGAGTAACGAATCAATTGAGATACGTAAACTCTATAAGCTGGAGCGGACGGAATGTTGCTACACAAGAAGGGAAAGTTGATGATTGCAAAGTTGAAATCATCACGTTTGTCGTAGAGCTTTGTTGAAAGTTTTCCTTGAGAGTCAGTTTCAACATGTAGATCTAAATATGACGCAGACTTTCTAGAATCCGTAGTGTCCTTAATCTCAAGTTCCTGAGGATATATAAGATGGAGAAAGTCACCAAATCGAGAATTGTTCAGTGAAAGGACATCATCAATATAATGGAAAGTGAGGCTAAAAGAGAGGGCAAGTCTACGATTTTTTGTGTTAAGAAGAGGTTGTAAGAAGTCTGCTTCATATGAATGAAGAAATAAATCAGCAAGCAAAGGTGCACAATTAGTGCCCATTGGAACTCCTATTGTTTGCTGAAAAACACGTCCAACAATCATTTGATTGACACCATTTCTAGAATGACAAGAATCTTAATATTTCTGGAGGCCGTATTTTATTGCCATAAGTATTGAAGTCAACAGTACTGAAAGAGGTTTAGTTGTACATCTGGGTGACCCTGCAATGAAGTGCCCTATATATGGATTTTTGTGTAATTCAGGAATCCAATACAGGGATGGAATGTCATCATTATTTGCACCAACAGAAAGGCCGAAGGAGGAAATGACAGATTTGTGATTGTCAATAATTTCCTCCTTAGGCATTGTTGTAGCCGTGTATGTGGTGCTATTACTGCTACAAACAACCCCCAATTCAGCTGTCAAACAGTCAATATAGTGTTTCTTGCACACAAAAATGATGTTATTTGGAGCTTTGTCTGCAGGTGTAACAACATATTTGTCATGAAAGATGGACAATGTTTTGGCAACATCAGCATTGCTGAAAATAAATGTTGCCTTAGTGCCCAACAATTATAAGCCTTTTAAAGAATTGATTCTTTTCAAAACCAATGACCTTACAGCTTTTACCCATTTAGCCAAAAGATAGCAAAGTAAGTCATTTTCCACGATGTTGAGGTCACCAGTGATAACGTGGCCAGAGGGACTATATTTGAATGGGGACTTTTCACAGGTACAGTGTAGTGGTTTTGCTCTAAGGTCATTAATTTGGAAATCCCGAAACAATTGTTTATATTTTAAGACCTTAGGTGCAATGGTTGAAGTATAGGTATAAGAGATAATGGGAATGCTTTTATCTTTGAAGTAAGGAAGAATATGTTCCGTAACAGATTTGTGGTGTAGAATATTTTCTAAATTAATGGCATGTAATCCCTTGTTTAAAAATGGAAGCGAAAGAAGAAAGGAATGCTCGTCTTTACTGTTTTTGTGTTGAATTCCATAATCACCTCGATCGCGTTGCAGAAGCTCTATATAAAAAAATCTTGTTCTGTAAAAAAAAACGTCTGAGACTGTTCTGTCCATTAAGATAACGTTTTTCACTTATATATTGAAAATATTGAGAATCATTGCTGAGTTAACATGGTAAAAAAAAGTAGTGCGTTTTTTAATTACGTCTGATCCTCAAATTAAGTGCAATTAAACAAATAGTTCGTGTTTACATCAATGGTAGTAAAAAATGAATTGCACGTCTTGTAACTTTTTTTACGAACTAGTATGTTCTTTGTTAGGACTTATATATGTTGGTTAATTGATTGTACGCATATGTCCCACGGGGGTTCTCTCAAATATCATACATAGCCTCGACAAAGAAAATTTCAAACACCCCAAAAACTATTTTTTTTTCACATCGTACCCCAAAAATACCTGGTTGTCAAATACACCCCATAAATATACCTTATTGAAAAATGCATGTGATATAAAAGATCAGTTCATGTTGTAAATTCATATTTATATAAATGCATATTTCATTTATTTATGAATCCAACGAGTATAGTCTGTGTAATAGCAGATAATAAAAGATATCAGTTGTATTCTCAATATAAAACCACCCATAATTAGATAACAAAAAAAGTTACTCCAGTTTTTACACCCCATTAAAATGCATGTTTTTTACAACCCCAAATAAATATCTTGAAAAAAATCGAACACCCCCCTAAATATCAAATTCAAAAAATTTGACCCCAAACAAATAGTTCGAGCCTATGTACAGGAAAACTTATAGAATACCCCACTTGGGTATATTTAGCCATAAATCAGGTATTTACATCGGCAAATGTCATGTTCCATCATTTCAATCAACCTGACAATTTTATTTTGTCCATGAAAGTTCCCATTCTAGAAAAAAAATGTACTATACCACCAATGTTCCCACAACCACACCATTACGAAAAAAAACAAGATGATTTTTTTCTTCTACGATTAGGAATTACATAACATGATAGATGCAGAGGCAACTAAAGCACAAAAGAGCAATAAGGCAAGCGAAATAATATAGTGTTACAATAGATTTATTGATTCTGTTTTAATATATGATATTGTTCAAAATGTTCGCGACAAAAAATTTTGTAGGCGAGAAAATGACGTTATGCAGATGTTTTCAAAGTTTTCCCCCAACCGTGCACAGAAGAGTAATTCATGTATATCTTAAACAATAAATCAATAACAAGTGTTTTAATAAACACCAAAGGTTCACAATTTGTCGGTCAACTGACTGCTTTTGTGTTTTCAGATTTGACCCTATTTTCCTTAAGGTCTCTTATCTTAACATACTGCAACAAATCTCTCAAAAATTGAGTCACTGATACCAAGTCCTATCCTTATCGACCAACACCAATTGCTTGACATCGTATATTTACGGTTATTTTTATTTCTGTTGGTGTTCCATGCAAGAACTACAATGAAATAAAGGTAATAACAAAACTACCGAACTTGAATGATCAATCTCATAGTCCAGAGAAAATGACAGAAACGAATCAGGGATTGGTGGATCGCAATGATCCTGACTTGGTACAGGCATTTCAAACGAAATGGTGGGTTAAACCAGGTTTTATGGCGCCAAACCTCCCTCTTCCATTGCGATCTTCAAGTCCATAGTATATATAGTTACATAGATTAGTGTGACACTGTAAAATTTGCTAAACCCATAATATATAGTTACGTAAAATAGTGTGACCCTGTAAAATTTTCTTGGAATTAGGTATTATAAATCGAAGATAATAGGACATATAGGATATGAAAATTATTATGAACAAAACCAGAAGAATTAAAGACCGCAATTGTCCTGACTTGGTACAGGCACTTCCTAAGAAGTGGTGGGTTAAACCATGTTTTATGGCGCCAAACCCCCCTCTTCCATTGCGATCTTAGGATCCGGTAATGACCATGAACACAACATAGTTGTGAGACACAATAGGGATATTGAGGTGATCAACTCAGTACAGCAGACCAGTCAAACACTAATTACAACTACCGTATAAGTGGTTATTTTCGAGATGATTTAAATTTCGCTTTATTCGCGGCATTCTTTTGAACGCAAAAATTAGAATACGCGAAATATTAATCCATCATATTAAAGTAATAATAAGAATATAAAGCCGCGAAAATTACAGTACGCGAAAATAAAAACACCTCGTTTTACATCAAAAACGCGAAATTTTCCACACGCGAAAATAACCACTTATACGGTATTAACCACCATATCTTTTAACTCAATTTTGAACTTTTCTACTGGTGGCTGATAACGAAGAAAGAACTTTTTTAGGGATCGTATGAGACGTGTTTTCTTATAGCCCTGCTCCAAAAGTCGGTCACGAAGAAATCGGTGTCTGATAAAAGAATCTGTGAAATGTGTGCAAGCTCTGGTATATCGAATAAGTTGTGAAATATAAACACCGTATGCAGGAGAAGTAGGTATATTGCTCTGTAGATTAGGAAAATTAATAATTTGAAAACTAAAATCGTCTCTTTTATCGTAAATTTTTGTACTGAGATGACCACCTGGGTCAAATTCGAGGTGCAAATCCAAGAAAGACGTGAAGCAATTTGATTCGGTGGTCTCTTTAATCTCCAATTCTGGAGGATATATTGAAGGAATCCATCTACCAAATGAAGTTTTTTGAAAACCGAAAAAAGAAAAATGTTCTTTCGTATCTTTTTTGTTTCTTAACAAAGGTTTGGATGCTATAAATTTACGCAATGTTTTACACCATAAATCTGTTACAAAACTTAATGTATTTAACCTTATATTATTTCAAGTATCCCCATCATTTCTTATCTCTATACTTCCACTACTACATCTCGCGTTATGCGATATTTCCAAATCAATGACCCTGAAGTACGAATAGCGCACCATTTTAAGCTTATGTGTAACAAGAGTGAACTCAGGTGCTCTGGAAGAGTAAGTGGTTCCTGCCTGCTACAGCACACCTGTCGTGTTGCTAATTTCTAATTATCTGTCAAATCCGGTAAAGAAAGACAAAACAAATTTCTGCGACAAACAAACATCTGCACTCATTTGAGAGATAGAAATCCCAAATTTGTCTACGAGTGTACGGTGTTTACCGTAAAATTTCCTGAGAGAAGACATTAAACGAGGAGCAAAATAACTATGTGTGAGCAATTTTTGTGTCAGACGTGACGCTCTGTAAGGAGATCGATGTAAGACCCACAAGCTCTGGCGTTAGGAATCAACAGTGATACGAATACTCCACATCCTTGAGCGAACGGAATGTTGCTACACAAAAAGGGAAAGTTGACAGTTGAAGTCAGAGCTTTGTTGATAGTCTTCCTTGAGAGTCAATTTCGAAATGTAGATCTAAATATTAAGCATACTTCCTAGAATCCGTTGTGTCTTTATCTCAAGTTCCTGAGGATATATTAGATCGAGAAAGTCACCAAATCGAGACTAATCAGTGAAAGGGCATCATCAAGATAACGGAACGTGAGGTTAAAAGTTAGTCTGCGATCTTTTTTGTCTAGAAGAGATTGTACGAAGATTGCTTCATATGATAAATAAAGGTGATAACAAAATTACCGAACTTTGAGAATCAATCTTAATGTCAAAGAGAAAAGACAAAAAATGGAAGACACACCGGAATAGTCATAAATCGCAATGGTCCTGACTTGGTACAGGCATTTCAAATGAAAGGGGGGTTAAACCAGGTTTTATGGCGCACCAAACCTTCTTCTTCCATTGCGATCTTATGGACCGGTAGTAACACACATCGCAACACGGTTGTGGAGACATAATAGGGATAATAAGATGATCATTTCAGTACAACAATCAGCAAAACACTAATCAAAACAATCACTAATCAAAACGTTCAACTGAATTTTGAATTTACACCAGTGGCTGATAACGAAGGAAGAATTTTTTTTAGGGTTCGTATGAGACGCATTTTCTTGTAACCTTGGATTAAGAGTCGGTCACGGAGACAGCGGTGTCGTATAAAAAAATTAGAAAAAAAACTGTACTAGCCCTGGCATATCAAATAAGTTGTGGAATATAAACACCGAAAGCAGGTGAGGTACATGTAGGTATGTTGCTTTCAAGATTAGGGAAATTAATAATTTGAAAATTAAACTCGTCTCTTTTATCGTAATTTTTTGTTCTGAGATGACCATTTTTGTCATATTTGAGATGCAAATCCAAGAACGATGTGAAGCAATTGGATTCGGTTGTTTCCTTAATCTCTAACTCTGGAGGATATATCAAAGGAATCCATCTACTAAACGAAGCGTTGTTTACAAAGAGGACATCGTCGATATATCTGAAAGTGAGATCAAAGGACCTTGCCTCTTTCATCTTCTTGTTCTTTACGAGCTTTTGAAGAAATTCAATCTCGTAAGAGTATATAAACCAATCGGCGAGGAGAGGAGCACAATTTCTGCCCATTGGAATGCCAATTTGTTGCTGAAAAATTTCTCCTCCAAATGTCAATAAGGAAATCAATCATACTGCAAACTTGGTTTAATGTGTAACAGATTTTATCTTTATAAGATGTTTTGGAAAAATATGTAGAACTGTAACCTATAGCAACAAAGATTCTAAAATAAGAAGCCTTTCCGAGAAGTTATTTTAGGCGACACTTTAGCTTTTCGTGTGGCAATGTGGTGTACAAAGTTGAAAAATCGAAATTTTTCAAAGAATGAATCACGGAAAATAAATCTTTTGAGTTGTTTAAAATCAACATGTGGTCGATTCCACTTCGATTATAAATAGTGTCACAGTATGCTTGTTGTCCTTATTTGACAGCTGACAAAATCTTGGTAAGTTGAACAGACAGCTCTGTTGTTGAACAAGATGGAGATCCAGCTATAATTACCTTTCTTTTTACGGATTTTGTGAAGTTTAGGTATTCAATACAATTATGGTAACTTTTCATTTTCCTTCTAATATTTAAAGAGGACATGAAAGAGTTATGGTTGGCTATGATTTCATCTTTGTAAAATGTAGTCCGAGTGTATGTAGCACTAGCAGAGTTACCATCAATGCCTAGCTCTTTGATCAGACAGCTGTATTAATGTGCTTTACATACGAAAACTATATTGTTGGTAGCTTTGTCTGCTCGTGTGACAACATACTTGTCGTGTAAGAAAGAGAGGCCATCGAGAGCTTCACGATCTCTAAAAACAGAAGGAGGTCGAGGTTGTACACATTTCCGAAGTTTGTCAATTTGCTGCGTACAAGTATAGTTCTTACACAGTCCGACAACGATATGAATGAGGAATCAAATTAGCAAGCAAAGGTGCACAATTACAGCCCATTGGAATCCCTATTGTTTGCTGAAAAAACACGTCCACCAAACTGAACAAATATGTTATTGATAAGAAAATTGAGCATGTCGACTATTTTGTCTTCTGTATATTTGTTCTATTTCTTAGACTCATTGATGACAAAGTAATCTTACTGTAATCGACTACCAGATATTTGTACCTGCGTTTTCCATTCCTGTTTGAAAAAGCGTAACAAAATTTATTGTCTGGAACTTTGTTGTCATTTGTATTTCAAGATTTTTATTCATAACTAGCATTATTTTATGTAGCACGAATCTTTCTTCAGAATGTACTTTCTGTCATGCATGAAAACCAATTAAAAATGTTGTTTTCATTTATGTTCGATTCTTAACAAAGCTTTGGAATGCCGTTTAAGGAAAATTTGACGGCTTGGGAGACTAATTCATCACGTTTGTCAATGAGCTTTGAACAAATCACTCTCTGTTTGTCACTTTCGAGATATAAATTCAGATATGAAGCAGACATCCTAATGATGCCTTAAATTTTTTTCTGATCAGATAAAAAAACAAGGTCCCCTTCAAATTCAATTTTCGGATCCTGATTATTGAAAAATAAAAAAATAAAAAAAAATAAGGTGAGTTATAATTATACATGAATGTCACCTTACTAATTTCCCTTTTCTTATATGACGAAAAGATTGGTTTATATTTAATTTAATATCTGATGTTTATTATATCTTTTAGATCAGTTTTATATGATTGTTATTTACTTTTAATTTCTGCTATCAGTACAAAATTTATTTTATGTCTTTTATTTAATTATTTCTATTTCCTTCGCAAAGGCACCAATGCCTAAGAGTCCTTCTTTTAAGAGCGTATAGATTCATACAGTTAATGAATGGTCTATATGATATAATTCATTAGTATGAGACAATTTCATTCAGAAGACTCAAGGGAGATAATTAAAATTTTTGATTTATTCAATCGCCTTTATATCTTTGAATTAGTATAGACTATGCACCTTTATCATGTTTATTGTATGTTCATTAAGAATTTGTACATGTTAGAACCGACAGTATCGAGAATCTTATTCATTTAACAAATTATTATATCAATATCACGGACAGAACGGATGTTGATATTAAGAGGATAGTTAAGTAAATATCAGGGGAGGAAATTTTATTCACTTTTATCTGTAAATTAATGAGTTTTGTACTCAACAGATTTTAAATTATTTATCAATTAAGCGTGGTTTGAGATTATTCAGAGTCGTAATGACCGTTTGTCAATAATAAGTTATCATCAGATGAATTAAATGACGCATTCAGGACTTTATTTTGAACGGAAAATCACTTTATTTCATATATTTATTGTTTCCAATTGTTGAATTTTAGAATTGAAGTTGGGATATTGCCGAATAAAAACGTTTTACTACGAAAATATATTTCTATCGTCTTGTCACCAGGAGTTTTAACGTTTCATTTATAAAGTTACGAAAATATTTTATTTCTAAAAGAATCGGTACTCCTCCTGCTCAATCGTTGGATTAACGTTTTTTTAACGTTGACACATTTTGATTAACATACTGTATTTTAAGAAAACCATGTTTATCATTAGTCTGTCTCTGTATATTATTCTGTGTACAAATGTTCTCGGGTGTGGCATTCCATACGAATATCCAAAAGCCATAGACATAAACGAAGCTTTAATCAGAGATAGAAACATAACGGACAAATACTTACTGTTTCTTTTAGAAACTGAAAGACTGTATTGTCCTCTTCAACCATTTTGTGATGAACTAAGACGGGATATTGACTGCAGTCAGTATGGTTACTTAAATTGTTGTAACACTAACGACATAAACGACGATCATGGCAATGGTCTAATGCCTTTAGAGGTCAACATTGTCAACGCTTTTGCACAGTGTGAGGTGGGTTCGGAGATTGATATCGGGAACAAAACATGTGTCCGGCCTCAAGTATTGGCTTTCAATGGTGAAACTGTGTTTACAACAAAGTCTTATTACATGATAAACAAATGCAGCAATGACTATGGGAATACAGAAGAACTGACAAAATGTGAAATTTCTGATCCTTTATTATTGGAACCATTTGATGAATCGGCTTTTGTTCCAGTTTCCTTGTCGAACACATCAAAAACATTCAAAAATATTTATTGTGCTATGTGCAACAATGTTGAAGAATCCTTGCTAGTTCAGTGGCCTGGTTTTCTAGAGTGTTCTGAAGGCATACCTTTCGTTACCGCTCCTTCATCATTTCGCGCGCTTTATAATAACTTGAAAAATGCAGAGTGTAATATCATATTCCGGGACCCAGTAAATATGGCGGAATCATGTGATTGGGGATACTTTACGACATGTAATCAGACCGGAAAATGGGCGACATACAATGAGTGGATATATAAAGCATGTACTGCTTACACGTCATTGTATATGGGGAAATATAGAAATGTATTTTGCTTTATATGCAATAATGATATAGAGCAACCGAAAATGGGATGCACTGACTCTGACCTTTTGCCTCCGACAGGGGGCTTTGCCATCGGTCCTTTTACAGCATTACTTAACTTTAGATCGAAGGCTCCCTTGGACGAAGTAAATAAAGAATGCTCGGAAAACCATGCTTTTATCCAGGTATTTCATTTTGTTCTAAGATTTTATTTTATTGAAAAAAGTTACTTTTGTGGGTTTTTTAATTGACTTGTATATTTAAGGTTATCTCGCGAACACTATTCCACATCTCATTTTCTTCTATTGTAATTGCTTCTGAAATTAAACGTTCATTTTTTCATTGCACATATCAACCTTACAAAATATTTAAATGAATTAAATACAAGAGTTCATGTAATCATGTTAAGATCTTTATAGTTGAAATCTGTATTCAATAGTATATCTTACTAGGATGGTTATTATTGAATACAGCTAGATAAAAGGCATTTCATCTAGCTCTATGTAATAACTATATGAATATAAATTATTACAAGTACTTTATTTCGAAACCTTAAAAAAACTCTGTTTGAACTGAAGAGCGTGTCAATCTTTAAAGTATAGAAAAAATCAGACTACATCTACGTTTTAACTTAATGTTTGCAACATTTATCAAATTCATTATTTTTGCTTTTTTCCAGGAACAATGCTTGGAAATTGTTTGTCCATCTTACTACTACTATGACACGAAAACAAAAACATGCAAGGCAGTGTTAAACGAAATGTCTAATCAACATTACAGTGCTTACTACAAAACAACGTTATATGATAATCAATTCCAATGCAACCACACTTCATGTTATTCGTCTGTCGCCAACGAACTTCATGAAGCCATCCATCAATATTTGAAAACACAATTTTCTGGACTTTATTTGTCTTGTTCATCTTATCCATCATCTGTTTTCGTTAAAACGAACAAGGAAACGAATTCAACACTGTTTGTTTTTGAAATATCATTTTTGAGAGGTCTGTTGCATGATCAAGAAAATGTTCTTGATATTCTTACATTCCCATTCAATGTATCGTTGACTTTAACACACAATATTCCACTAACGATAACTCTGTTGTCACATCTAGAATTCGAGTCTCTACACGACCTGACGCCTCTGTCTTTATCACTTCCAAACTTTGATAACTTTGGTAACTTTGGTAACATTGATAACTCGCTAATGTGCTACTACGATTTCCAGTTGGTTGAAGTTTTAGAAAAGTTTTATTGTCCACGTTTAAACCTAGACCAAATCAATGCCTCAGTTGTGTCAAATGGGTTGCAAATAGTCGTAAAAGACATAAAAATGCGACTCGATTTAAACAGAGTAAAAAGAAGTGGAAAACATTTCTTGGTTTGTGTCGATGATTTTAATACTGCTATTAATACTAGCCAGAATGATTCCAAGGTTCATACGACAAGCAAAAAAGTAACTGCCACCACAGTAGAACAATACTTGTCCTTGTCGTGTTCCATTCTATCAATTACATGTTTACTCCTAACATTGATTGTATATGGAATGATGAAAGAACTTCGAACTATACCAGGATGGAATACTATCATGTTGTCTACACATTTGATGATTGCGCATGCTTTGTATCTATTTGGAATCAATGCAAATTCAAACGCAATCATTTGTGCAATAGTAGGCGGAGCTACGCATTATTTTTGGCTTTCTTCCATTATGTGGATGAGCATTTGTGCAATCCATATGTTCAGGGTGTTATATTTTATGCGAACCGCCAATCACAACTTCTCGAAATGGAGCGTCTTCTTTTATTTTTCATTTGCTTTTACCGTGACTGTCATATGTATGAGTATAAATGTCGTATACACCAGATTTATAAAGTCTACAGAAAATAACAATTTAGGTTATGGAGGAGAGAACTGTTACATTTCTAAACCTCTCATGGTACTTGTTACATTTGCCTGTCCCCTTGGGATTGTAGTGTTGTCTAACTCTATTATGTTCATACTTGTCATCTGTAAGATTGAAGCGCTGCCAAATGTTGCCTCTAGTAATACAACACACCGACACACGTTCTCCATTTACTTTAAATTAACGTCTATTATCGGACTGACGTGGATTTTAGGCTTTGTTTACCAATGGACAAACATCAACGTTATTTCATATATATTCATCGTACTTAACGCGTCGCAAGGTCTCTTTATATTTGTATGTTTTGGATGCAGTAGAAGGGTTCGAGAAAGATTTAGTTTAGTATCAAAAGATTCTAAGAGGGTCACAATGACAACCATGATTACTGCAAAACAAACATTAGAACAAAACCTGAAGCATTCGTACGATGAAATTAATAGTTCGAAAAGAAACACACACGTGGCGTTAACACCACAGTGAATAAAACATTACTCCGTTAAAT
This sequence comes from Arcuatula senhousia, assembly GCA_963971305.1. Lineage (NCBI taxonomy): Eukaryota > Metazoa > Mollusca > Bivalvia > Mytilida > Mytilidae > Arcuatula > Arcuatula senhousia. The sequence continues at coordinate 13,092,350 of OZ020315.1, forward strand.
TATAATTATCATGGTTAAAACTAATTGATAACGTGTTCTTAAAGGACTGCTTTGTAATTCAAATATAAAAGAAGTGCTCTTTTTTCAGGAACTACAAATGTAATAGTTAAAAATATCATTATTATTGATCTGTTTATTAGAGTCAAGGATGTAAAATGTACATAATAATGATTACCAACAATCAAATGATTATCATTGTTTTTGCTTGTGTCTATTAATGTTCATTCAATTATGATCCGTTTTCTAGACAGTTCTATTTTTGTATCTTTGTTTTGTGTCTACTTAACTTTGATATACTAAAAAATTACAGTGTTTTATATTTATTATTGTTAACTTTACTAATTGGTTTTAATAAAGTACCTTTTTACTTGTTTTTAAGGTCGCTTTTGCGCAGTACACTTTTAGTGTCTTTGTTTTTCAGCTACTAAATTATTTTGTTTCTATTGACATGTCATTTTATTGATGTGTTATTATTGTCAGTGTTTAAGTTTACATTTTGTACTTCTGTGTCAGGCCTTACCACAGGGACATGCTCCCCTCTATCAATATTTTTAGAGTCAATGTGCAGTACAAAAAAATCACAAGGGAGATACTACTTTCTCCAGCCTATTTTCTTCAATTCGATTTTCTTTTATAAAATCATTTATCTCATACTTTTCCTTTATGATTCGTTTGATGGATGATTTTCTTTCCAAAACAGTAGTATCACACTTATGTTTTTTCGTAACGCACATTGACTCTAACAAAAAGAAAGTACAAACTGTCCTGATGAACCTTAATAAAGTATTTTTTAATTGTTTAAAGGTCGGTTTTGCAGTATACAATTTGTTTCTTTTTTTTTAGCTACTAAATTATTTTGTTTTCATTGACATTTATTTTATTGTTATGTTATTATGGTCAGTGTTTAAGTATAGATTTTGTACTCCAGGTTTACTACAATTCCTATTACCTTAGGAACTGACTCCCCTCTGTCAATATTTTGTTACAGTCAATGTGCGGTACGAAAAAAAACAGCAAAAAAAAACCCACAATGGAAATACTACTTTCACCACCCTCTTTTTTCAAATTTTCTATTCTTTTATAAAATCATTGGTCTTATACTTTTCCTTTATGATTCGTTTCATGGATGATTTTTCTTTCCAAAACAGTAGTATCTCCCTTGTTTTTTTTTTCGTACCGCACATTGACTCTTACAAAATATTGATAGAGGGGAACACGTCCCTGTGTAATTGATTATATATTGTGTAAGTTGATCATTCTAATGTTCATTATCACCACCTTCACTCGGCTAACTGAGAACTCAGCCAGTTGGTGTTATTTAACATCGAAAATGGGTCTGTTGGAGAGTCAGCTAAAGTCTGTTGTTCAAGCACTATCGAGAAAAACATAGCATGGTCATTATATTTTTAAATTATTAAATATTTCTTTTTTACTTTCTTTGATAAAAAAAAAACAGTTTATGTTGAGCAAAACAATATTGAATACTTAAGGTATTTATATATTGTTTTTTTTTCTAAAGCTTACATTGGTAAGCTACAAAATGGAAAGGTCTGTTACTCATTGAGATATTTCTACCAATTTTGTCATTCAAAAATGTAAACATTACAACGTTTTACTAAATTTAAGTCGAACGTATTTTAACTTGTGCATCATGTATGTTTAGGCATTTAGGCCACACAGAATTAATTTCGTGTTCTTTGGATTTTGACTTTTAAAAAAAGGAGCGAGCGAGCGAAATGATTTTTATTAATTTTTTTTCTGAAAGTCAGATTTTTTGGAGCGACTGGTTTTTCTTGAAGCGAGCGACTTGTTTTTAAATTTTTAAAAAGTTTTTTTCTTATGTTCAAATGATGCGAGCGAGCGATTATTTTTATTTTTGAAGATAATAACTGAAATATTAAAAAAAATTTATTTAAAGTATAACAAATGCTTGTTTTTAGTGTTTTATGGCTCAACAATTGATTAATTAATTATTTTAGTTGGAATTAATTGTCTGAAGTCGTTTTTCTCGCTGAAGACATGCTGTCTTGGCTTTCTATCATTAACAGGCAGACCAATAGACAGTCTAAATTACACTAAACAAGTATGACTATGTCCCCAAATATTGCTGGCAAGGCATAATTTTAAGATTTAATATTAAAAAGGAACACAACTTCCTATCTTTATTCACAATAAAAAACACAAAAAACAACAATAACAATTTGAAAATATTTATTAAAAAAACACTATGACATAACATTCCTTGGTGAACTGGATGTTTATAGATGGTGTTAATAATATCCCATCATTGTCCTTGCACATAAATTAGGGATTGTCCTATTACTTTTAATTCGAACCATGTTGTTGTTAAAACTCACAAGTGTTAAAATTGAGTTCATCTGAGGTAAGATACCACAGGTACTTGAATCTATCAATAAAGGGGGCAGCTATACATCGTGTATGACATCCCTTGTATGTATCTAAACAGCTGATCAATGTAAACGTCTTCCATTTGACATCCGTATTTTTTGTTTTTTTGTTTTTCTGTTCGGTTGTTTTTATGTTTTGTGTTTCCTTCTGCTGTTCTTGTTCATGTTTACCGGTTTTGTCGTTGCCTTTTCGGACTTTTGACACTAGAATGCCCCTTTGGTGCCTCTGCTTATTTCGTAACAATACTCAACAGATTTCATTGGTTTAATCGAAGTGATTTGTTTGAGGGGAATGAAACGGCATTTCAACTGTTTAAGTTAAACGTCTTTTATCCTGAATGTAACCCCAATATCATCTTCGCTAGCCAAGGGTTACGATCCGCTATCTCTCATCTTCACCCTTGGCAGATAAAGAAGGATTTTTGTGGTCATACATTCTCTCATCTGATTGGATGCAGTGAAAGTTGGCTGCATCCAATCAAATTGCTCCATTTCCATTTTTTAACAATCTGTTAACAAATATGTGGGTTTACAAAGGTGATAGATAATTATTATTTTTGCAAAAAATATTAGCAGTTTTGATCAAATCTTACCAAAATTTCCTTTATTTTGATCTTTAGATAAATGTTTATCGTAAATGGAATGAAATATTTCCTATTTTTGAAACTATCTGGATAAAAATATTTTTTTAACTTAAAATAGATATTGCTTCAAGGGAGGTAATTAAAATGTTGAGATTGCAAAAAACCTTCTAGATCTGCCAAGGGTGAAGATGAGAGGTAGCGGATCGTAACCCTTGGCTAGCAAAGATGCCCCAATATTGGAGCACTAAACTGTTCTAACAAGTGATTAGACAAAAAAAGTCAAGTTTATTGGAGCACTTGGATGAAAATCGGCATTTTAACGTTTGTTTACCTTTGCAAAAGACATTTTTTTTTCACGTAGAGATAAAAAAAAATTTCCACAACTTCCGGCTCCGGACGCGGGCGGGTTTCCGGTAAATGCGGGCGGAAGAAATTCATATATTTTTTTAAGGAAACAATTTCACATGCGGGCGGTCCGACGAACAAGAAATTAATTCGGCGTGGCCTAATATTATGTTTTTTTTTCGTAAATTGGGTCTGTTGGTGAGTCGGCTATAATGAACTCGGTCTGTTGGTCAGTCTGTTGAGAGTAAATTAATCAACTGATAGTTCCAATAGTTAACTTTCCCTTTCTGTGTAGCAACATTCCGTCCGCTCCAGCATATGGAGTTTACGTATCACAATTGATTCGCTATTCCAGAGCATGTGGGGAGTACAACGACTTCCTTGATAGAGCCACACGGCTGACAAGCAAATTGTTAACACAGGGGTACGTTGCTCTCAGATTGTTGTCATCACTCAAGAAATTTTACGGACGACATCATGTGCTTGTATACAAATACGGGATTTCTATCTCTCAGATGAGCACAGATATTGGTTTGACATAGAGTTTTGTAATGTCATCCTTTCCGGATTTGACCAACACTTAATCGATCTTTGGCAACGTGACGGGTGTGCTATAGCAACCAGAACTGCTTACTCTTCCGGAGCACCTGAGTTCACTTTCGTTTCGACTTGAGTTCGCGTTGCTGAATGCGGTTTTGTTGTTATGTGTGTTTGTGTTTTATGTTGTTATGTGGTTTGTTTTGTTGTGATGATTTTTGTCTGCCGGTTTTGTCTTTGTCTTTACGGTTTTGTGATACTGATTACCCCTTTGGTACACCTTTGCTTCTATTATACTATATTTGTGCCATAAATCACATTTTTACAAATAGAAATAATCTTACACATTGACATAAAGCATTTATATTCGTAGTGATGATTGTTTAGTCAAAGAAAGGACGTAAATTAATATAAATCGCGTTATAACAAGCACATTAGTTAGTTTGATCAAGCTTACCATTAAATTTTCAGTATGAAAAGAAAAAGAATGAACTTTTCAAACAGAAAGCTTGTAAGGAAAAAAATAAGGAACAAAAATCAAAGATGAAGACCTTAAACAAGAGACGCTTATCCTTAAAATACTGAAAAAAAAATCAAAAAATTGTCTTAGAAGGAGAGTTAAGAACATAACAACAAATTATAAGCTATGTCAACTGACTTTGTATTGCAAACATGGTCAAATACCATTATAGCCTTCAAAGTATAATTCAGTGAGAATTAACTATAATAATGTTTTGGTTTATTGAACCATAAACAATTTTTTTCATGGTTTACATTGAAGCATCCGCAAAGCGAATTATTAAGAATATGCATCTTTAAAAATTTTGTTTATTGCTTCTTGAAAACAAAAAAATGATTACAGTTAATGCTCATAAATAAATTTATAAATATAATTGGTGCGAAAATTTAGCAAATAAATATTTTTTGCCATGAAAGTATTAAAAATTCGGTTAAATAAATCGGCGTATTAATATTTACACTTGTCAATCACATTGCACGTGGTGTCCGTGCAACTACAAAGTGTATATAAAATTAATTGTTGTATTCCGGTTTAAACTGGATTCGATGATACTTTCCTTACGATTTTAGGCTTAGTTTAAATTAGAATTAATCCAATCATATTCTTTTGACTTATAAAAAGTTAACAAGAAAATAAACCAGATTTTCTTTCATTGCAAATGCAACTAATAATTTTCTAAAATTTAATTATTGTATTATATGGCAATGGTTTTAAAGCAACTTCCCTTAAATGGGCAACGACGGGGTGGAGGAACAAGCCTTGGATATGGTTCTGAACTGGGTAAAAAGGTCTTGAAAACCTAAATTTTAAAGCGTGAAAGGGCGTCACTTAGTATGTTTTCATGAGAACTAGGTTACTGTGCCTTGATGTGAGTATTTAACTTCAAGGCTTGCAATACCAACCTTCTCAACAGGAACACTATTTTAGGTTCCTTTCTTGTTTGTTTATTAATGACATGAAATAAGCTTTGATTATCACACATTATCAAGATTGACTTCTTAGAAAAATATTCGCCCCAAATTTCAAAAGAAAGCACTATGGGATAAAATTCCAGCAAAGTTATATTTTGTCCCAACCATTCACTTTTCCATTTCCCATGAAACCACGAATTACTAAACACAGCCCCATACCCGATCGAACCCGAAGCATCCGTATAGAGTCGAAGACTATCAGATGTCACCCAAATATCATCAAAAAAGAAACACTTCCTATTAAAGTTCTGAAGAAAATTTTTCAAAACCCGCAAGTCATCTTTACAGTATTTTCTTAATCTTATATGATGGAACGGTTGCTTTACTCCAATAACCAGGTCAAAAAATCTGTGTAAAATGGTCTACCAGGCAGAATCACTTGACACGCAAAATTAAACAGTCCTAGTAGGGACTGCAATTCACGTAAAGTAACCCTTTTTTTCTTCAAAAACCTGTCAATCAAAGCCAAACATTTATCAATTTTGTCTTTTGGAAGTTGAACTAATTGGGACATTGTATCAATTTCTATCCCCAAAAATTGCAGTGTTCTGCTAAGGCCATCAGTATTCTCGTCAGAGATAGGAACCCCTATATATTCACAAATTCTGAAAAATGTAAAAAGGGAAATCTAAAACATGATACTAGTATACCAAAGTATTTGTTAGGTAGTTCTTATCTTCCCACCCTAAAGCTGTACTAAATACTTCAAGTATTTAACAGGATGATGAACACCCCATTGCCAAACATCTATCATAGTAAATTTGTCCCGCCCAGTAAATTCCAAATACATGGTATTCCTCGGGTCTTAAGGGAATAATCCTAAAAGCTGATGCAATATCACTTTTAGCCATATATGCAGAAGACCCCATTGTCTTTATACCCCTTACCGCGTCTTCCAGTCTCGTGTAAAGTACCGTCGAAAATTCAACCCCGATATGATCATTGACTGACAAAATTATAAGATTTTCGACCAAAATGTCGAATAAGACAACTACCAACAATAAAAATCCTCATGATTATCAATTACACAATTCTCATCTTATATTATTGAAAATAAATCCACAAAATCAAAAAGCTTAATAAAGATTATCGAATTATCCGTTAATTTATAAAATTATTAACAAAATTTATAATTATGGGAAACAGTTGTTAAACAGAAATATTATGAACGTTCAACATCTAATACAAAACATGTTAAATAAGCACTTGGATTATTTTCATTGGTTAAAACGTCATTGGTTAGCAGACCGATTATCAGATGCATGAATATTCATGAAGCCGTACATAATTCTACAAAATAATTTATGCAATAAATTTGTATTTATATTTAAAAAGTGTAAAAATTTGTTTCTTTGTTAAAAAATCATTTATAGTTGCCAAATTTGAGCCGTCGTCTTGCCTTTTCGTTTTATCGGACACTGGTATAACAAATTGACTCTGTTGCAAGTTGAAAATGTGCTTAAATGAATATCATTTTGCTTGGAAGATTTTGTTTTTTTTTGACAATTAATTGAAATTTTGCCAAAAAATATCTTTTTCACAAAATGTCATGTTCATTTATTGGATTTTACTCTCAACAGACCTATAGCCGAGTCTCCAACAGACCAATATCCCATGTAGCCTTCATGTTTAATAAAACCAACAGACCAAGTTCTCAGTTAGCCGAGTGAAGGAGGTGATTATTATAATTGTTCCATTTTTTTTGGATGTTTATGCTATGTAAGTTACATTTTAATAGATACAGCGTATATTTGTACTGTTATTATACGTTTTCTATATGCCTGTCCCAGTTGAAAAAACAAGATTCTAGATATCTTTCTCTTTTATCTGCTGTAAGTGGTCATCCCCGTTCACACATTTTGTTATTAATTTTCCAATACCTGGAACGTCGTTATTCGATCATGTCCTAACGTATGCGTTCGCTGAAATAGGCAACAACTTATAACCAACTTAAAAATCCTTCAAAATTTAAAATATTTGTTTTATATATTTACCCTGATTGTAAATCAAGAGTATGGTTGTGAGTTAATCCACGAAGAAATCTCCTACCGCCAAGAAAAATTACAAGAAGCTCGACCGATGGAAGGAAACAAAGAAAAGCGTTGTTTCAAAGGTAACCACAAAGACAACACAAGAAACATTCCGACATAGACGGAAAGACAACAACTATTGGACGACTGGAACAACACTAAGACACACTACGAATGCAGAATAAATGCACAAAGGTACCATGTTTCACCGAAGGATGACCATTTATCCCCCAAAAACTATATAATACTCAATGAGAAACGACTGACTGAGACAGGCGCCAAGAATAGATGGGGTCCAGAAGTGTGAAAAACCCTAACCCTCCTATGGCACACTACCAAGTGACGTATCATATGGAAATGTTTTTTTTACTCCCATAATATGATTTAGGCAGCTGCGAGCACAGCATAATTATTCAATTGTTTTCATTCGATAGGAATAAAGGGGAAGCAATTGTTAAACTTGAAAATCATAAAATCTTCTTTCAAGTATTCAAAATTTTAATTTAACAAACTACGTCGTGAATACATGTGTCTGATTCTGAAAATGGCACATATGATCATGTGCCATATCGCTCAAAATTTTGAATAATGTCGTTGACAATATTCACTTTATTGATATGCAATGTACAAAAATAATTAAAAAACGCATATAAACTACGTTGCTAATACATATATGCCCAAGTAATAATCATTAAATTCTTCCATGTTTTAAAACACAAAATATCTTTTTAGAAGCTATATTATTTATATTCACGCCGAACTTTAAACTTTGAGAGGAATATGCGCACGAAAAAAATCAATATCAGAATTTGGCGTGAACTTGCGGTGTGGCTTCCTGTCCTGTAGAAAATCTACGTGTTGGTCAAAACCGCATTGATATGTATATTGAAAGAAGCGATGGTTTATCGTTGTTATGTCCAACGAATACTTCTGTTGACCACTTAATGTCTGTAAGTTAAGATAGCATCTTTCCTTCTGATGCTTAGTTGCTTAGCATTTAAGTTGATTGCACATTTAATCCAAGTAGTCAGTTGACGATCTTGGTGGTCTGTATAAGGGACTTATAACAAGTGTAGTCTGCTTGCCTGGTGTAATCTTTGCATAAACAGATTTTATGTCTCCATGCATGGGGAGAATTTGTACGTATTGCAAGTAATACACCTCCAAAGCCATCGGACCTGCCTTTCTGTATATATTCACATAACCTCGTATTCAACCAGGCCTCCGTGCCAGTGAAAAATACTTTATTTGTACTTTAATGATGATTCCTACTCCGTGCCAGTGAAAAATACTTTATTTGTACTTTATTGATGATCCCTACTCCGTGCCAGTGAAAAATACTTTATTTGTACTTTAATGATGATCCCTATATCTGCTTTCTTATTTCTAATACTCTGTTAGTAAACATCTACAATAGTAAAATCGTTTCTGATGTCTTTAGTATGTTATTTATTTGATGGTGTTGCTTTTAGTGAAGAAAAAGGTCCCATGCATTGGATTTCTTTTAGACTACTGAATGACTTGGACCTTTTAAACAAGTTATGGGGGAATGAAAAAGACTAAGTGCAAATTTCGGCATACCATAGGAGGTACAATGACATGGAGTGTTTGCTGGATCCTCGTATATCGCAGTGTTCATGACCATACAATCAATGTAAAATCACTTGTCGCAGTCATCACAGGCTATCCCCTTGGTCTTCCAAGTCACTGCTTTGTTACAGATTTGGCATGAATACTTAGGCACTCTTTGGCAGGAGTTGAGCTTGCCATGGGAGGCGAAAATGACCAGGATAGCGATGAGATACGAGCAAATTGTTTGTTGTCACAAGTTCGCATTCTTATGGTACATCTAAAAAATTATACTAAGTTTGAAACGAAACTAATTACGTCCTTCAATTATTTCATCCATTTTCTAAAACAAAGGCGTTTCGGAATTTTTAAAAATGGTCTCATAAAAAATAACTTTAATTACTATAAATCCATGTGTACAGAAATCAAACACACCATCATTTTTAAGAAGTTTCTCAAACATGGAAAGGTAATTTCAAACGGATAGGTGGAACGGTAAAGATATATCACCAAATCATGATCACTTATCAGAGACAAAATGTATTTTATCTTTAGATGACTATTTACATTATATAATTATTCATCTCATTTGATTTTGACACCAAAATAGAATTAATTTCAAAGGTGAACAACATATTTTAGTATGATCATTTCCGTTCCGTTTCATATGCCAAATCTGTAACAAAGCAGTGACTTGGAAGACCAAGGGGATAGCCTGTGATGACTGCGACAAGTGATTTTAAATTGATTGTATGGTCATGCACACGGAATGTCAAATCATCAGAATCTTTCAACTTCAGTTTCATCCCTTCTTTGTTTAAGCTTTTTATTACCAATAGAATAGGTACATTTTGATAAAGGGTAACAAAAAGTTCCATTAGCTTTCGATTTCAATACAGTACTCGTATGGTAAAAGCTTCCCTCTCTCCCCATTTACCATTGTACCTTATATCATACCTTATACACCATATACTATACTGATCCCCATACACCATTTACCATCCCCATCCCAACCCACTATTTACCATGCATATGCCCATCCACCATTCCATTCCCCATACATCATATATTATCCCCATACCAACAATGCATTAGTTTATTATCGACATTCTTATTTATTTTACTAATTAACTAAGTTATATTTGTATTTATAAAACAATTTATAAAGAAATATTCAAATACTCTTAGTAAAAATGTTTATTTTTATTTATCTTATTAATGTTTAATTTCAAGTGTTGTATTTCATGTATTCTAGAATTATTAATAATACAGAAATGAAATGTAAACAATTTTCATAGAGATCTTGAGCCGTAATTTAAAACAACTTCCAGTAACTTTTATTCATTCACTTAATTGAATATTTAATTATAAAACAACATATAAAGAAATATTGATTTTTTTTATTTTTATCTATTTATCTAATATTTAGTTTAAAAAGTTGTATTTCATGTAATCTAGAATTATCATTAATACATAAATATAATGTGAGCAATTTCCATTGAGATCTTGAGACGTAATTTAAAACAAAATACATGTTCGTCATTTTATTTGATCCTGAACTTCCGGTATTTGAGGACATTCTATTTATATTAGCCAGTGTCTACTTAAAAATTCCTTAATAAATTACAAAAAATAAAAAAGTTTAAATAGCATTAAAATGAACATATTTTCTATTAGATAAAAAACAGTTCTTCATAAGTATGTTAAACGATTTTATTAATCATTTCGAAAATAATACATGAGATAAGATCTATAAAACATGAAGTGAAAACTGGTTTTTCAAGCCCAACCCAACAAAGCATACACACTCACAAAATCAAGTCGAAAAAAGTTCAATTCACCAAGAGAGAACCTGAGACAAGAGCACTACAAGACAACAGAGACACGTAAAGGGACTATCTTGAGAACACTCGTAGTTACTGACAGCTAGCTAAGAAACATTTATCGATTGATGTATAACTATTAAACATATCGATTCTAAATCATTACACAAAACTGACTACTTGATCTCTGTAATTGTTAAAAACAATACAATAGTAAAAAAGTAATAGAATAACGTTTTAAAGTTATTATCAAATTATCAATATTTCTAGCAAAAACACCAAATTTAAAGACTTTACTAAAAATTCCAACTCGTATCCTTTGTTTAGTTAGTTTTGAATATTTCTTTTTATTTCTGTGGCTCATAAACTACATTTTCATAAAATTTAGAATACAATAAAAAAAATCAATGTGAACAGTTAAATTTTGCAGAAGATCCCCTTATTTATAACCGAATTTAGTTAAGGATTTGACTTTTTGTGTTATCGATAACATTGTTCTAGTAATTTTTCCTGCATTGACACGGTTTTTGGCATTAAAATCAGAAATACCACTGCAACTTTGATCATATCTAATTAACTATGAAATGTACACTCCGTAAAGGGAACTAGAGGTACATTGCCTTCAAGAAATGGAAAATTTACAATAGGGAAAGAAAAGTCATTAAACATTGTTATAATAAAAGACATGTCTAGAAAAAGGTAAAATACGAGTACATAATTTAAGAAAAACATATCGGTAGTTCAAAAAGGTCATGACGATATCAGCAGGGTAAGTTGCTGTTTAGTTGTTACACTCTTTTAAGAGCCAGTCTATAAGAAAACCATGCAGAATTGTCTAAAAGCAATATTTAAATAAACCTTTCATACTTAGTATATGGGTTAAGTACCCAACAAAACCTTCTCCGAAATTTTTTTTTTGTTTATTGGTATACTTTTACTGTTATGGGCATGTTACTAAAAATATAATTCTACCGTGAAATTTACCAAGAAAAATGGCTATTTTTGCAAAAAAAATGGCAACCTTTCTAAATAAATTGTAAATATATAGAACTGACTTGTGTTTTTATATTAGACGATTACCTGGATCTTTTTTTTCTACAACTTTCATAATGTCACATTCTCCCATGTCATCGGTGCAAAAAGGTCACCAAATCATGACCTTTAAACTTTAGGTGAAAACGACAAAAAAGTCATTATGAATGCCAATACAACATAACGAGGGTTTTTCTAGAGGTTAGTTTTAAATTTGAACATAAGTTCACATTCATGTCTGCAAAATATCAAAAAATTGTCGATGGCAAACAATCTCGTCTTTGTGTAATGCGGGGGTCAAATGTGCCCAAGTGAGATAATTTGGATTTTACCCAAAATCTTATTTTATGAATTTTTTTATGATTTTCGGTAAACAATTTCTTATCTAGTGCTACATATTTGACATTAGGGTTGCACATTTTAAATTGAACAGTTACAATCATTAAAAAACATGTTAAATGACCTTGAAAATTGACCTTGAGGCCAAATTTATGAATGATTTTAACAAAATCTGTGTTCATCTTGTACTATTTCATGCCAATTTGTCTTTTTACCTGGACCTTTATGAATTGAATTTAGTAGTGTACCATGATTAACAAATAGTGTCTTTAAGCATGTTAAGTAGAGTATCTGAATAGCTTCTAAATTTAGTTACAACAAATTATATTTTTAGACATGGTTTTTCAACAATAAAAAAGCAAAATATGATGAAAATGTATGAATATTGACATCATTGACTGCACTTTTCTCATTGCCATCCAATGTTGATCAACATAATATGTAGAAATGATGCTTATGGACCCTTTTAAATCATAAATATATTCATACATGATGATTTAAATGATTAAATGAATTATGGGCAAAATGCCAAGTTCTTGGAGTCAAAGCTGTATGGCTCACATGTACATGATGTATGACCATATTAATATATGCAAATAAACAATCTTATTCAGAGGTTTTGCTAGAGATGAAGTAATAAGCTATAAAAAACCATTATATAAATTAGGTACTCACTAACATAGCAAATTATCAAAACTGTCTAAAGGAAAAAGAGATCTTATTTCAAAGGGAGATAATTTGTTAACATATAAATATACCAGTTAAGCAATTTAAAAATTGTTCATTGTATATGATTATTTTTGCACTTTCTTATTTGCTCTTTTGATAAACAAAACTCTTTTTTTCACTTTTAATAAATAAAATATGAGCAACAGTTAGTTACATAACTTAATCATTCTTTAAACAAGGAATCTGTGAACCAATTCAACTCTCAAGTGATACCCCTGCATTCATAACTATGCATACTGTAATAAACAATGTTTTCCGAAATAGAAAATAGATATCTGATGGATCTTAAAATGTTTAAAAAAATATATGATAAGTTGTTTAGAGGTTTATAATGTGTAATAGATGATGACATTCGGACACATGTGATAGAGAAAGATAGACGAGGTTTACAACTGGTGTTACAATTTCTGTTTTTCATATCAACATATTCAAACTTATTATCCCGACATATGGCTTTTGTAATAAAAATACTGAAATGGCGGTACTTGGCCATAGCCTTTACTATAAATAAAATATTACAATGCAATAAATGATATAAATGACAACGATATAAATGAGTAAAATGACAATGATAGAAAATGACGGTTACCGCAAAATAATGGCAACCGAAATGACAAATGTATACGAGCGTGGGATACACAGCTCTAATGGAATTTTTTAGAGTTGCCGTGGGATACACAGACAACAACACCGAAAGTTTCCCTATTCAAAGTTATATATGCATAAATCTGTATACAAGATGCAGCGAATACTGCAAATCACAGGCTACTAGACGAAAATAATTGGTCCAAAGTTGTAGATCATCTACATGTGATACGGTTACAAAATTCCATTGAAAAGATTTTTCATGTAGATCTACATGTAGTTTAGGAAGATTCCAATAACATAAACAGTACTTGAATGTTCCATTAACACAGTTAATGTAGATGACTTCATTGTGACATTAAAATTGTAGATTCACACCAAAGTTAGCGATAAATAGAACAATCAGTTTCCATGGCTTGTTTAAGATCTCCAGAGGTTAATTGAAAATATATAAAATTTTCAAATTAAATGTCATGATCAGTTCAGTAGATAAGGTAGATGCGCATCCATGTCCTTTCAACCTGATCCTTCCAATATGTTTCGACAAGTCCATTCATATCAAATTTTATCTGGGATAACAAGCTGCAAACAACCAACCTGGAAAATAAATCAAAAAACCCAGCAAAGCCCATTCATATTCATTAATCATAATGCTTCATTCATTTCAAGCTAAAACACTTGTTAACTGGGGCTGCAAACAACCAACCTGAAAAATAGAATTAAAAAACCAGCAGAGCACATTCAATTAAGCATTGGCATTGCTTCATTCATTTCAAGCTAAAAACACTTGTCAACTGGGGCTGCATACAATCAACCTGTAAAATAAAATCAAAAAAAGCAGCAGACCACATACATATTAACCTTTGCTTTACACCAAGCTAAAAAACCACCTGTCAACTGGGTTTGCAACCTAAACAACTAACCTATAGAATAAAATAAAAATACAAAACTTCATAAATCATTGTTTATTCCAAGCTAAAAAGAAAACTTGACAACTGGGTTTGCAAGCAGCAAACAATCAACCTGATTAATTCAAATAATAAAATCAAACATTCATATTAATTAATCATTGTTTTAAATGGGATGGTGGGAGGGTTTTTTGGTGCAAAATAATTGTCATACCTTGCCGTTGAAATTAGCGGAAAGAAGGAGGTACTTATCTCCCTTGTGCAATTAAATAAGTAAAGGACTTTTGTCACGTAGAAATAAGTAATAATAGATAAATGATACAGCCATATACGATAACTTGATTTAAGTTCTAACGACTTAAATCATATTATCCCGACATATGGCTTTTGTAATAAAAATACTGAAATGGCGGTACTTGGCCATAGCCTTTACTATAAATAAAATATTACAATGCAATAAATGATATAAATGACAACGATATAAATGAGTAAAATGACAATGATAGAAAATGACGGTTACCGCAAAATAATGGCAACCGAAATGACAAATGTATACGAGCGTGGGATACACAGCTCTAATGGAATTTTTTAGAGTTGCCGTGGGATACACAGACAACAACACCGAAAGTTTCCCTATTCAAAGTTATATATGCATAAATCTGTATACAAGATGCAGCGAATACTGCCAAATTGACTGTAAACAAATCAAAATAAGTTTACAGTCAACCGCCATAACAATGGGGGAATGAGCTGAATCTTATATGGACCAAGTACCGCAAATAGAATTGAAAACAAATGCTCAGTCAGCTAGGATAAAATATTCAAGATTACCAATTAAATGCAAAATCATAAATGAATAAATGGTAACCATGACTGCCAAAATAAAAAATGTAGTATAGTTTCAATCAAATCATAGAATGCAGATCTTGGTAATGCACCAGTTAAGGTGACTTGTATAATTTGTTTGGCACACAATGTCAAAGAATGTAAACCATTTCTTAGGAGGCATACAATTTGAGTAAAGCTCTAATCAAAAGGGGGTTTATTCTTGGTAAACACTTTTGCCAAACATAGTATGCATATGCATTTATGTCAGTATAGTTGTAATCTGAATAAGATTTTAAAGAAGTGTCAAACCCTGAAATGAATTAAACAACAGCATTAAATAATTAGAGTAAATTGAATGTATTTTTAAATCAGCAAAACCAAATCCTGATAATGTAAATTAAATGGAATACCATTGGGAATTTGCACATATCACAAAAATTCCATAAAGAACCCTTTTATCTTTATTTAGACTAAATAATCTCGAACTAATGACTGAGAATTTGGCATACATAGAAAAACCTCCCAGCGATCAAACATTTTAACACTTTGTGCTAAATGTAACAATGACAATAAGTCACACCTCTTACTTGAACTGTCCTTTTGCAACAATCTGACAACATTTACGAATCAAATAAACTAAATAAAACAGAAAAAATAACAAAAATCTACTGTAACATCTAACTACAACTGAGAAAATCAAGACACCAAACGGTCATTAGAACTGAGAGGAGACCCACCACAAACATTCCAGTTGCATTGTAAAAATCAGCTACCCTACATATACTATGTGTTTATATCACCATGTTCTGTCAAGATATATTCTATATCCTCTGATCAAATAAAATGCATACATACATAATAATGTAGAAACTATGGCTAAAATATTAAAACTGTAACAAATAAGTTCCTAAGGACATATGCATGAATTTTTGTTTTGTATCAGCACAAAGCAAGACCTATTCAAAAAGGAGTATATGATAGTTTGTAAAATAGATCTCATGTTTGTGTGTGTGCGTATGCGTGTGTATGTTGTACAAACCTGTTATAAAATATTTTGCAAATCGGGCGTCGATTTTATAACCAATATACCTTTTAAACAATATCAGTAAAAGCACTGTAATGAAAAGTGTGTGTGTGTGTGTGTGTGTGTGTGTGATGCGAATCAGTGTAGGATGCCTTTTCAATTAAACTAGATCTGAAATTTCTCAAATAAATCCATGTGAATATGATATAAACTGCTTCAATCATCTAATATAAGTTATTAATAATGTAATTTTTAAATTGATTCGCCTGGATAGTCTAAACTACGATGCCGGTGTGTGGACATGTGTGTTTGTGTTACATATATTAGAATTTAGGCCCATAAAAAACTAATAATCCTTTTATCAAATACCAGTCAAAGCAATATACTGAATTGTTTGCTTTGTTTGTGTGTGCGTGGTTGTATGTGTGTATGTATGCGTGTGTGTGGTTAGTATCAGTGTTGGTAGGTTCCCTCTTCAATTATACCAGATGTGAAATATCTCAAATGCAGTCATGTTATAAATCGCTTTAACTCAAATAAGCTATTTACTAAAAATGTAATTCAATTCCTTGGATAGTCTTAATTTTATTAGAAATGTCTTTAGATCCTTTTAAAGAATACAAATTCTATGTCTTAGATCATATTTGAGTTGTTATTTAATGATAATCTTTTATGAATAATACTCATTAGCTAGATAAATTTGATTTCATAAGGCATAAGCCTAGTATATTTCATTCATCCTGTTCTAAGTTACATTACCTATTGTCTTTTAAACATTGCACCTTAAATTTAGGTTCCTGTAGTTGCAGACTACTTTCTGTTTTGATCACCTTCACATAACTAAACAGTGACACTGAAACTCAGAATAAACAGAAAATGAAGTAATAAAATGTCGAATTTATCATAATGGCACATGCACGAATATTTATATCTAGAAATAAGCATTCAACTACATGTACTTTTAAATGTGTTTTAAGAATCTTATAAGCTTAATAACTCTGTCGCTATGTGAATTACAGACCTTTATTTAATTGACTTATTTATTTGCAATCAATATAAACCTGGTTACCTAAACAAAGTAACAGACTGAGTTATCAGTAACTAAGTCTTTAACAAGCAGAGGATAAACTAACGTAAGAGTTTACAATGACGACAGATTAAAAACAAATTAACAATTATGCGTATTGAGTACTTCACTGGCTATCGGTTAACTGACCGAGTATTGTGTAACTCGTCCTTTAACGGACAGATGATTGATTAGCCATACATACCTTTATAAGGTTATAATCATTTTGAAAACCATGAATTTTCTAATTTTTTTCCATGTCACAGAAAGTAAAACCAAATTAACATAATCAAACCTAAAATATTCTAATAAAAGTTTCTGTTGCCTATGACAACTCACAAAGTGGTTGTTACATTCTAAAAAAAATGTTTTAGGTGCACATGTACATGCTATTTTCATTGGCAATAACAAAATATACCTTTTCTTATATTACATTATTGCAGTTGAGTATTTTTTTAACTTTTAATGTCAACACTATGAAAGTGCCAACTGTAAGGTACAAAATATATAGGTGTTTGCCATATAATAACACCTTCAACTATTAAAGTGAAAATTGATTACATACTGTAATAAATATGACAAATTAGCAATGTTTGGAAAATTATTAACAGACATTATCAATATTTATTTTATTTTGTAAGATGAGCAGGATTGCATTCAAAACATTACCTTTGACAAATTATAATACTGCATGTCTTGTATACCAATGAATCAAGCTGGCACTTATGATCACTCATGTTGTACTTGTATTTATAGGCAAACATACACTTTGGTCAACGGAGAAGGGCTAAATTTCATAGATACAATGTATTTCTCCTGCCCTTTAGATGTTTGAACAATGTGCAACTGTAGCTTATGCTCCAAAATCACATGACGTCAACTTTCAGCATTTACAGGCTGATGCAGGCGATTCCACTTTTGCCCTTTGACTGGATCAATGTGCACAGCATTTTAACTGAAACTCAGGCAAATAAATATTTGTTTTAATAGGCATTCAAAAAATTTGATAAACATTATTTACAAAATGTACATGTAAACTGTATTTAAAATGAAAGTACAAATTGTATGTGATGCGTTTAATTTAATACAATAGACAGGCATATAATTATGCAATTTTGGATTATATATAACTGACTCCTCAAACACACCATTAGACTGTGTTTTTTATGTTAGAGATGATCTAAGTAAATACACCCATGTAGTTATGTGACTTGTCTAGAAATTTAAATTTCTATATGTTGTTCAAATGTATTTGCATCTTGTTATAGCATATACATGTGATATATATACATGTAAATGTCCGACAGTACATGAAAATATCTTGAGTGACAAAATAATGTTACAAGTAAAATAATGTTGCATTGTTGCAATGGAAAAGCTTCGACAAATAAAATTGTATGCATAGAAGAAAATGAATATAGGCTATGACCGCTATTTAAATTTGCATGTAAACAACAAAAATAGAAACTCAAAATCCCGGAAGTAAAAATGCTGCAGATGTGAAGAAACCAATTGTTCAAAAACGTCTTCCTAAAAACCAATGTAAATAAAAATCATCAGTCCATAGAGTAAAAAAATAAAAGTAGAAAAAACATAGGATCATCATCGACCCAGTATGAACTGACAGCATGAAAAAAAGGGGGGAAACAAAGACAATCCGTAAATCTATCTGAATAAAAATTCAGGCTTTATGTACAAAATTGATAAAATGCAGCAATAATCATTTCGGAAATACGTTCGAACATCTTAATATTTCAAACAACTTTACAATGCTGTACATGCATGACATGTGGGCATATGCATTGCTTTTACCATATGCTTTTACAATGCCGTGAATGCCGATGGCTCAACATAAAATATGAACGATTTAAATGGCATCTCATCAAAAATCATACCAAACAAATGCATATGCACTAAACTAATGCATTTCCTGACCGATTTAAGGTCAGATGTTAAAGGATGCAAATTCTTTTTTTGGTGCAAAATAATTGTCATACCTTGCCGTTGAAATTAGCGGAAAGAAGGAGGTACTTATCTCCCTTGTGCAATTAAATAAGTAAAGGACTTTTGTCACGTAGAAATAAGTAATAATAGATAAATGATACAGCCATATACGATAACTTGATTTAAGTTCTAACGACTTAAATCATAATAATGATGTCATTTGTTAATTCTGCTGCCGCTGCTTGAATTTTCACACTTCCAATCTCTTCCAATACACTTTAAAGTTCTGCATCTTTAATCTCACCCTCTTCTACCTTGACCAAGGTGACATTCCTAGGCTTTTATCCCCCAATCTTATGAAGCTTGCAAACAAACTTCTAATCTGCGATATTGCTTCCACTTCTAGTCTTGATAAGTTTTAGAATAAGATTTCACATGTTGAAAAAAAAAGTATATTTATGAAAGAAAAAAAATGGATTTTGGATATCAAGCACTTTGATTTTGTCTATAATGTGATTGTCAATTTAAATAAATATTGCTATATACTGAATGTTTATTTTGGGGGGATTCTGGTTTTTAATTATTTTCATTTCTTTACTTTGTGCTTTTATAATAGAGGATGGCTGACATATTCGCCATATCTCCCTATATCCCATTTTTCCTATAAATATATGTATGTTTTGAATATGCATGTATTCAAAATCAAAATACAATAGTCCAATATACATTTCATCTCCTACTAAGAGTTTGTCTGTTTGACATATTCCCCATATCCCATTTTTCTTAAAAAAAATATATGAATGTTTTTAATATAAACATGATAAATGTATTCCCAATTCACACAATTGATATAAGACCTGTTTACGAATACAAAAAAAAATGTTAAAAAAAATCTGAATTTGTCTGAAAAAAATTATGATTTTCCTTTGAGAAGAAAAAAAAATTGTAACTTTGATTTGGACAGAAAAAATATAATATCAGGTAACAAAATCCCAGCCCCCCCCCCCACCGTATGAAAATGGTTCGTGCCTAAAGTACTTTTATTACATTCTAAAATTGGTACAAATGTTCCTGTCGAGCTCCAAGGCACTTCTGCATTATTAAAAAAGTTAACACACAAGACTCGCTGCTCATTTAACCAAAATTTTAAATGTTAGTTGTTGACAACCTTGTTGTTGACATTTGGGGTAAAAAAGTATCGGGGAATGAAACGGGTTATAAAATGAAAAAGTGGGTATCTGTAACAAATGAATACAAAAAGTCAAAAAACCATGAAAACACTAAGCAAATATTTTATATTAGATCCATAATTGATGTTTTGCAAATAAATTTGGAATTTTATAGAAATTTAAGGGTGTTATTTGAAGCAATTTAGTGAAAGAAGCATATTCAAGTGTTCTAGAAGTAAAACTCTATTCAGTTTTTAGATGTAAAATTTAAGAACTTACAATTATTTGCCAACGACAGATTTTTTATATTTGAAAAAGATAAAATCATATTTTCGAAAGTGACTTAATATATATAATCATTTTATCCTCGCTCTGAGATACAGCTGCTCAAAGTGAGCTTAAATGTTACTTTTGAAAATGGACCCCCTTTTAGAGCCCCTCCGAAGGATTAAAAGAATTGAAAACTCAAAATCATGCATTTTTTGCAAATCACATTTAGTCACTTTAAGATATTATAAGTGTAAAAAAATATATATTTGAGCCATATCATCTGCATTCAAATAAGAAAATTGGGTATTTCATGGTCAAAATTCGACCATTTATTGTCAAATATGCAAATAAGGTGTTACTAAAAATAGAAATGGTTTTGAAAAAAAATAATAATAAATTTTCATCTCCCTAGGGCTAAGGATGTTAAAAAACCATATGAGCAAAAAAAGTTTTGGTTACCCTTTTAAACCATTTTGAGGATTTTGCATGGTTTTCTCATAGACTGGCTCTTAACGGCAAAAGAATTTTTCATTCGTGAAATGAAAAAAAAAACATATCGCTATTTTGATATAGTATTTAAGAAATTAAAGCTTGTGTGCTCATTTCACCAGTGTCATTTACGGAAGGGAGTTTTATATGCTTATGCTTGTAATGCGTTGGACATTTTTTATCACTAAGAGAAAGAAAACAATGCCTTTAAATTATTTTTTTTTGCATTTTGTAGTCTCTATTTTTAATACATGTAGTTAAATGTATTTCCAAATAAGATCACGACATCTTTTGTTAAAAGTTACGCCAATATATGTGGAATGTTTCAAATAAAAATGACAACAAAGTTTCAGACAATAAATTTTGCTACGCCTGACGCGCATTTCGTCTATTCAAGACTCATCAGAGGCGCTCTACCAAAAATATGCCAAACTCTACATGATTATGAAGAGCATAGAACAATAAAGCCAAAAATACCAAAATGGGGAACCAAAATACATCCGAGGTATAATAACGTCACGAAAGATAAATAGTGACGAAATTTAATTTGGTATCCCATGATCCTAATATATTTTTCCTTTGTATTTGTCAACATTCTAACTAAACTAAATACTGAAAGTAAAATTCGCTTATTTCAAACTGTTTCAACTATCGTTTGTTTTTTACTTTCAACATAAGTCAGGACCATCATAGATTGAATTCCAATGTGCAACCAATTGTAAGTAAGCTATAGATAGTACTATTCAGATCAAAATTTGGTTGACAATTCATAGATAATACATTCTTTGTGTCAATGGCTTTTGAACAGCAGTGTCTTATTGTGACAAGATTGCAATTGATAAGGCTATCTTCAGTTTGAATAGGACGTAATTTGATTTTTGATAATGCTGTTTTCAGCTATATTGTGGTATTTGTGTGTGTCATTAAGAACATGCGTTGCAGGGAAGGAGAAAAGTTTAGAAACTCGGGTAGTAGAGTTGGAAAATACAGTGAAATATTTACTTGAAGCAGAAAGAAATAGACGTAAGTTTCGATATGTGAATGTTTGATGCATTTTACCATGCTTTGGTAGTCAATGAGATGCGGTAAATAAAAGACGTCTAGAAAATGTCAGAAAGAATCTGCATCCAATTTTCCTAGCGTAGTTTTGACAAAATATTCATGACTTTTTACTATTTAAGATATTCATTTTGAATACTATTTGATACAGAATCATGTTTTCATGGTCTTTATAATATCAATAAAGGTAATAACAAAATTACCGAACTTGGGGAATCAATCTCAAAAGTCCATTAGACGAGACAAAACAAGGAAGACATACCGGAAAAATTGAAGATCGAAATGGTTTTGACTTGGTACAGGAATTTCAAAAGAACCCGGTTTATGGCGCGCCAAACTCCCTCTTCCATTGCGATCTTTGGGTCCGGTAGTTACACAAAACACAACAGGTTTGTGATGACATATCAGGAATGCTAAGGTGATCAATATGAAAGAATCAAAGATTAACCGAGCGGGAAATTGAATGTCGACAAAGCTAAGACCTGTAGTCTAAGAAATACAGCAAAAAATAAACCGACATACCAAAAAAACATACATTACACAAGGAAACCACAATCAGCATCGAGAATTAAAGTCGAAACTAGAGTAAACTCAGGTGCTACTTCACAGTAATTCCTACTTATTATAGCCACTCGTCGTGTTGAAGCTTTCTTCATTGTTAAAAAATCGCTTTAACTGCGTTTCCAAGATACGCGAGTACGTATGTACTAGGTAAGAAAAGCAAACTCGCGTGCCATGCATGTATTATATGTAAATGTTATCTAAATGTTTCTAAAAACATGAACAAAATTCAAGCCACTGTGATTTATAGATGCTCATATAAAAAGGTCAGACAAAAAAAGAAAAACATTTGAACGCAACTTATTTGTGTGTGTGAAGAGTACATGTAGGTAACTGTAAGACTGTTAGTCAAATAATGTGTCTTTAATACGGTTCTAAAATCTTCCCAATTATGTAAAATTTCCTAACCTTCCTTTCCACACAGTTTGTAAGGGTGAAGTGCTAAGCAGATAAATGTGGTGTTGTGAAGTCTGTACTTTAGGCATAGACATCTGTTTGGTCATTGTTATAATATATTTTGGCTTCTGTTTTTGTTTAATCAAATCTTATATTCTACCGGTTTTTCCAAGTTTTCTACTCCTAGCGTGTCTGATAAAGATTAATCCAGAAAAGCGCTTCACAAGCAGTGATATTTTGCTTTTGTACATTTATCAAAATTATTTCAACATGTGGATCGTGTCTTTCTGGCACATATTCCATATTCTTTAGTTTTTAATATAATTTCAGAGTTTGGCTTTAGTGCCTAGTGGAGGTCGTAGAAAGCTTCCCCATGCTTCAGTTGTATGCTCTTATATATTTTCGAGTACAGGAATATGTGTTGGAAAGACACAGTTAACATATTTCCAAAATTTGACAACGTTTGGCTATTTCTTTTTCTTCTAAAAATTGATAAATTTATATGTTTGGTCATTGTTGTTATGTATTTTGGCTTCTGTTTTTGCTTTATCAAATCTAATATTCTACCGGTTTTCCAAGATTTCTACTCCAAGCGTGTCTGATGAAGGTTAATCCAGATGAGCGCTGTACACGCAGTGAAATTTTGCTTTTGTACATTTATCAAAATTATATCAATATGTGGATCGTGCTTTCTGGCACATATTTCCTATTCTGTCGTTTTTAATAGTTCTGGTGCAGCTTTTCTCATCGTTCTACTATGTCAAAGACACTCAAAAAAAAATGATATGCCGGTTTTAGCAGAATTTCACTCAACGTTAAATCAAAGCAAACATTCATTGAAAGTAAAAGGTGAATATAAGAAGTTATGGTTACTGAATAATGGAGTTTAATAATTTTTTCTTCATATAACGGCACCCTGTTTTTTTGTCTTGCCTGTGACAAATAGTCGTGGAAGGCGAGACATAGGTATTACTTTCCGGCGTCGTTAACTCTTTTGTAAGACTTTAGTGGAAAATCAATTACTTAAATAGTATAATAGCTAGTATAATATAGGCATATTATATATATTTGGTATACAGACAGTTGAGGTTTACTCAAATGTCACCATGTCGTGTGACCCTGACCTTTTTTTTTACGATCCAGTGACTCTGTGACTTTTTTAGACTGAAAACATTTTGTAAGTCTTTGCTAGGCATCTAATATTTGGTATACAGACAGTTCAGGTTATGTTCAACCCAAATGTCATCATGTCATGTTACCCTGACATTATTTGAACTTAGGTCTTTTTTTTTCAAACTGTAAACGTCTTTGAAAGACTTTTGTGGAAAATTAATTTCTTTTACAAAAATACAATAGATATGCCTCTGATCTTTATAATACTGAATTATATTATGGTTTTTGGGTCTGTCACCATGTCATCTGACCTTGAACTCATTTTACATTAATTGACTGTTAATATTGTTTTCTGTTGTGTTCAGTCTTTTGTTTAAAGTCTGTTTCTCAGTGACTATGATATCAAGAATCATTTTAGTTGGTCCACAGGAAAATGTCGAGAATTTCTGAATGAATGGTTGAATGATTACGTATTCCGATGGTGCCAGCAGGCGAGATATACTTAAATGTTAACCCTTGTGTTTTAAAAAAAATATATATTGAACTATTCTTAATATCTTTGATACAAAACAAAAAACGTTCGAGCTAACATGCATATATTTATTTGAAGCCAAGAAACATTGAGATGAGTGTGGCGTTATAAACATTTTTTATGAACAAAATGAGGGGGCTCTTTGTAATGTTATTTCAATAGCTCATTTTTACGTCAATATGAATGAGCACATAAATGACTTCAGTTTCTATGTTAGCATTTGTTTTAAAGAAGGAAAACTCGATATAACCGTGTATGTGCATATATCAGGTATAACCACATCCACTCTCCACTTAAAAAAAAACTAAATTACAAGCCAAATTTCCCATAATTCACATATTAGGTTTTGTATGATATATACATGTATAGAAAATAATGAGATGTGGAATAAGTGTACGCGAAGCAATCCACAAAGAAGCGGCTTTTCAGAAAAACCACAATGGATAACCTCCAGCAGCCGTCAACGAGGCCAGTATGTGCTGCTCGCGGTCTTTCAATTGGCCCATGGTCTAAATAAAATGAATATTATTCAAATCCAGTCCTGAAATAGTCACAGATAGACCCTGACAGAAAACACCAAAGAGACTAGTACAAACAAAAGCTTTGTCTAAGATTCC
Organism: Arcuatula senhousia; assembly: GCA_963971305.1. Classification (NCBI taxonomy): domain Eukaryota; kingdom Metazoa; phylum Mollusca; class Bivalvia; order Mytilida; family Mytilidae; genus Arcuatula; species Arcuatula senhousia. Next base: position 13,117,798 of record OZ020315.1, read on the forward strand.
TGGAATAGGAAAGACACATTGAATATGTGGCAGGTTAAAACTAGTTTTTTGGGCCCAACCTCCCCCTTTCAATATTCCTAGACAAAGCACAAAAACTAAACACACAATAAAAATCAAATCGATCAAAGTTCAATTCCACTAGAGAGAACTTTAGACAAAAGACAACAAGAACAAACGAAAGAACTCTCTATAGAACACTCGCTGTAACTTACGGCTAGCTGAGAATCATCTATCGACTGCTGTAAAAAATCAAACATATCGATTTTAAATCCGACACAACACTTCAAACAATAATGATTTGGTGATTTGTCATCACCCAAAACCGACATACTTGATCGCTATAATGCTTAAAAATGACAATAGTAAAAAAGCTAATGGCAGTTTTAAAGTGTTTATAAAGTTATCAATATTTCTGCCAAAAATCACTTAATTCAAAGATTTAACCAAAATATTCAATTCATATCCTTTCCGTTATAGATTTGAAGCCAATTTTTCATTTCCAATTGATTGTTTTTTAACTTGTGAGCTTTATAAAAAACAATTACAATAAAATTCAGGATGTGATATTCCTTTCACTATCAGAAAACGACGTGTACAATTAAATATTTCAATAAGGGATCGATACTTACATTGTAAGGAAGAATTTAGAAAAATAATTTACTAACTTGTGGTATCGATAACCTTGTTTTAATAATTTTCAGTAATAAAACGGTTTTTATTATTTAAATCAGAAGGACCACTGCAGATCCGAGCATATCTTACTAACTCTGAAATGTATACCTCGTATAACAATGATGTTATATAGCTGTTTACCCTTTATAATCAATTGAAAAACAAAACCTTTAGTCACCAACTTCGTTAGATCATAAATCTGTAGAAAGGTCCGTGCTCTCTTATCATTTTTTAAAATTTTTTCAATGTTCATTTGTAAAAGTTTAATTCTTCAAAATATTTTAAAAATCTAATGGATTTTTGCTTATACCCCCGAACCACCTTAAATCTTATGTATTGTTTTTTTTTAGTTTTGGGCCAATGCAAGTCAGCAAGCAGTGACCACTGATCACGTTAAAGATTGCTTTCCTTGTAGAATGTTTGAATTGACGTTTGCTTATCTAGGTTGTGTCGCGTACAGTTATTCCATATCTTATTACATGTATCGTCTTTCTTTAAAACATTTTCAATTTTTCTGTACGAAAAGCTGCCAACTCTTCAATTGCATATGTATGTAAAATTGTATTTAAGATTTCAACAACTACTACTAAATTTAACAACAGACAGGAACTGCTCACTTTTCTGGAAAATCGGACTGAGTTCACTATCATTTTGATTTAGTTGAGTCCGTTAAGCTTTTGGCAGTCTAATGTCATCTGCTTCCTTGCATTTGTTTTGTTGTTTTCATTGAAGTTGTATATGGATATAAAATTGTCTTTCCATCTTTTTACTTTTTGACAGTATTAAAAAGTTTACAGTTCAACGCATTTTCTCCCCAACTTTACTCAAACGACAAAGAGTAAAGCCTATTACATGCTACAAATACTTTTTGTCTTGCTTTTATCTCTCGAAAAATCGGGCGTGCATATTTTTGGCTCATGCATTTTTAAGTTGTCTGTATACTTTACAGCGAAAAAACCATCCTGCCTTTTTAACTGTTCAAACCTTTAAATAAACTATTTTTCGCATTACTTTTATTTTATTTTATTACATTACATGATTGTACACAAACTGTATAAACTTAAAACAAATGGAAAGTTGAAGGGTGGAACGCTTGGCTACATGTACGACAAAACATTTTTGGAATCTGATTTTGACGATAAAAAATATATTTTCAAATTAGCAATATATACTGAAAACGAAATATTCTGAAGAAGGATCTCAATCTGATGAAATAATGGTAATGTTAGAAAAACACATTTTGCCTCGACAACCTTAAAAAATGAGTTTGAAAAAATGAATAATTTTTCCACGCTGTGCACGAAATTTTTTTTTCGACCAGAGCAAAAAACCAAGGTAAATGGATGAACTCTAAAGCACTATTGCATAAGACTCAAGACCAAAAACGTCACCATGATAAAGATAAAGGAATCTGGTTTCCCTCCAAATTTTGGGAGCAAGAAGCAGAGGTACCAATGGGGTATCTGAATGTCAAAAGTCCGAAAGGGCAGAGACAAAACCAGTAAACACCAACAAGAACGGGACAAAAACAGACAACATGTAAAACATGTAAAAACAAAATCACTGAATATATATCAACAACGCGAACTCCAGTCGAAACAAGAGTGAACTCAGGTGCTCCGGAAGAATAAGCAGTTCCTGCTTGCTATAGCATATCCGTTGCGTTGCCAACAGTCAATGGATTTCTAGTCAATGCAAACAAGGCAATGGATTTCTTTTAGTATACAAATATATGTATCTATCATTTTCATTACAAATCGGAAAGTCTTTGTTTTAAAAAGTTCAGGTGTTGCCATTCATAAATGAACATTTTTGACATGTCAAAACCTGATGAATATCTTTTCTTTACATCTTCAATAGATTAGTATTTTTCTTTACATCTTCAATAGATTAGTATTGTATGAAGATATAAAATCATTTTCTTGAAGCTGTGCGTATACTTGCAAACCAAGATGTAGCCTTTTCAGCGACTATTCCGTCTACAGTAACAAATTTGGGCGTTCATCATCATATTGAATATACCAGGGTATGTATACTTTGAAATAATACTTTTAGAATAATATACAACAAAAGTACTTTGAATATACCGATATTCCTAAAATAAATTTTAAAATACTTAATTTGCGTTTGTTGGACCAATACCGAACGAAGAATTGTTCAAAGAAAGATTTGTGAAATATGAAATTTTAACGTAATGAAGCTACAAAAGTATAAATGTTTAAAATGATCAGTTTCATATTTCTAGGAAGTCATCGACACATCTTCTTCATATAATCCAAGCGAAGGAACATTTGCAGTGCCAGTGTCAGGAGTTTACGTTTTTACGTGGTCTGTAGGTACTGCTTATCAGCAAACAGAACTCGTCATCAATGGCACACCTATTGCGTTTCTGAACGTAGATGCTGAGGATGATCCAAATGACTTTGGGTCAGGATCCCAAACTGTAATAACTAGGGTAAATATGATACCTTTGGTTATATGAGATCATGGATATAAAGTCGTATATGAAATAAAGAAAGAGTTAACATGAAGCTTTGGCTATATTATTGTAATCATTATGAAATGTCTTTTTTATAAGAAGCAAAGAATCAGTAGACACAAAACAGAAGAGAAAAAAGGAAAACGAACAATACATCAAATGCATAAAACAACTAATCTGCAATCATCACCGCGAACGTTTGTCGAAACGAAAATGGACTCAGGTGCTCCAGAAGGGTAAACAGTTCTTGCTTGATCGAATTCCAAACTGCCAATTCAGCGTGTCAAATCCGGTAAAGGAGGACAAATAAAACGTAGGTCAGCACCTGTACTCATTTGATAGATAGAAATACCTTATTTGACACGAGCCTATGATACAGATGCCTTCCCAAAACATTTCGGAATGTAGTGAATGAACATCATCAAGATGCTAGCAGTTATTCTTATGTTTAATTGACCATGATTATTGCTATACAAAGAGATATCTTGAAAACTTCGATCCATTAGAATTTAAAGTTTTTTCTCCAACTTCCAAGTTTTTTTTTGTGTTATGAGGAAAGCAAGTGAAGATGGTCAATTTTGAAATTCCAAGGAGAATAACTCCCTGTGATTAAAGGTCATTCAACTTTGACCCTTTTACAGATTTTGTAGTTCATCGTGTGCTTAACAAGATGCAATACTTGAATTTTGAAAGGCAGGTAGATCTTGAGGAGCTGATCACTTTTACTACCCATCATTTAAAATATATGTAACCGGTTCTGAGATATTTGCAAAACCTATGTTATACTTTTAGCAAGGGCAACTACAGTATGTTTAACAAACAAAATCTTCGTACATCAGTGCTTCACACCTAGTGCTAATAAACAAATATACCAAGTTGGAAACAATTCAACTTATGATGTTTAAAGAGTTAACGTTTGAAGAGTTTATGGACGATGGACAGATGGACGGACAACGGACGCCAAATGAGTGCATAGAACATATGACCATTCGAGTAAGGTGAAGTTAATAGAAAAGGCAAGTTTCTCGTCTTTTTTGTTGTTGCCCGAAATTGATTGTTTGAAGTCATATGAATAAAGAGAAAATATGATTCAGATACAGGTAGTAATGTGTCATATCGTATAATGTTTGATTAAAGGATTTGGTCATGGTATGGTAAAGGGAGGTCATAATTTGTACAAGGGATTTTTTTCTTAAATCAAAATACTATTATTTTAGTATCACATTTTTAGACCATCACATTTTAAACTTGCATAACTTTCTTATTATTCTACCAATTTTAATAAATGAGACATCATTGGAAAGATGAAATGCAACCCTTTTTGATGATACATACATAAATAAACTACAATATATAATGGATGGAATTACTGTTCAAAATTTAAAATTTCAACACAACTGACTCAAATGAAATTAGCTCTCCTAGCATTACAAATATCTCTTTACATTGATTTAATCTGAATCAACACATCATGACCTCCAAAACCGTGTCTCAGAATTTTCCTATCGCATTCCATACTCCAATAAAGTCCTATTTTGTGTACATGGGTTTATTGCATAAGGAGTCACTATATTCAATGTGCCATAACATATTTTTCTTAAGGTTTAATCTAAAATCTGAGTCACAGTTTTGTTGATAATAGACCTTGGAATAACATATAAAAAAAACCCAGCCACATTGAGGTACTCATGTGGGAGCTAAATTCAATCAAACTTTACTTTTCTCTTGAAAAATGAAAGTGGGAAAACCCCCAAAATATCAATTTCCTACTTTGAGTCCCATTTATTAGATCAAATGGCATGTTTCTACCATGGTAGTACTGTAGGGGTCTCAGTCTTGTAAAAGATTTTCCATTGCCAATAATGTTAAACAGGGTTGGAATAAAAAATTCTAAAAATTCTAAAAATTATTCAATCAAACTTTCAAGCATATGCTGTACTTTGGGAAAGATGAAAAAATCATTTCATGCAAAGAAAACCATATAAAGCCACGAAGTTTTTCAAAATAACTAACCTCAAAGTGAAAGTCGCATGTTTTCCACTTTCATTTCACTGTTTATCCTTAGCCGCACCACCCATAGTAAACAGCATATCCCTACATTTTCCCTTTTCTAAAATGGTACCAAAATTTTTTTCAAGTAAAATAATTATATATCTTTTAAAATCAATGTAAAAAATTGTACATTTTCAGATATGGGATGCGAAGAAAAAAAGAGAAAAATAGGGACTATATTATTGGCGTCCATGTTTTGACGTGCACCCAGGAAGTAAAAATCTTTTACAAGACTGGTACCTATTACTGCCATACATGTTTGAATATTTATTAAAACTGTTGTTTTTCTGTTTCTTTATTCATTTTGCAATAAAATTCTAAAAAAATCATATCCCAAATGCCAACAAGGATTTTTTTTATTACATATATAAAATGGGTACCCTCATATCATATTTGTCAATTTTCACATTCTTGACTTAAAATGAACACTTTCAGGTCCTGTTCCAGTTTAGTCCTTCTCAGATCATATATCTTACTTGATTTGATGTAAGCAATACCCAAGTCAAGATATAAGAGCAAAAAAATGTTTTTCAATATGGTTTTAAGTCCTTAAAGAAGAAAAAGCTATGTGCAGACCCCCCTTTTTCACCTATGTAGACAACCGGGAGCCTCTTGTTTATCCAAAAATCAAAAACAGGCCCATCAAATCTTTTAAGGTAACAAAAATGACAAAACTTATATGAGAAAAAGAATAAATGTGAAATGAACAACATTACAAGAAAGAAAATTGGACTTTATTGACCAATTTATGAGCTTTTCAAGCAAAATTAGTGCCCTGGGCAGATATAAATGGCCCTCCATTGGTTAGAATTTATACATTAGACTAATGAAACTGAACAAGTTGCTTAGAAAGAAGGTATACAAGGCAGAAATCACCAAAATATTGTATGACTTGCTCAATTATATTGAGGAAATGGCTTTTATTACTGTAATATAGCAATTTTGAATTTCCCGCACATAGAAAACACATTGTATGCACATCACAGAAGACCACTTAGAAAAAGTTTATGAATTGATTTTGGTTTTTTGGGCTGAAATCAGTCATAAAATCTATCTGGAACATTCAAAAACCATTTGTATTGTTAAGGTGTCACCATTTTCAAAATGATCACAGTTGCCATATGTGTGGAGAGCTAATGAAAACTGTCAATTCTTACATTAGACTTAACATATGCAAAGTGCGAAAAAAGTTAAACCGTATAAAATAATACAACTCAAATGAAAAAAACTTACTACTATGAATCTATTCTTACTAAATACAAAAACCTTGTGCATTTAAATGCATTTGTCCCCATGAAAAAGACAAAAGTTATTCTAATGTCCAAATATGGTCAAACCCTACCATTATAGCAAAAAATGAAGGATGGCAGTACAACTTTTTCTTAAAATTAAAAAAATTCAACTTTAAGTATCATACAATATGACTTTCTTTCCTTTAAAACTGATTTTTAACATTTATTTGATATTCACCTTTACTGTGAAAACTGTCTACCAGGTCTCAGTCTTGTAAAAGATTTTCCATTGCCAATAATGTTAAACAGGGTTGGAATAAAAAATTCTAAAAATTCTAAAAATTATTCAATCAAACTTTCAAGCATATGCTGTACTTTGGGAAAGATGAAAAAATCATTTCATGCAAAGAAAACCATATGAAGCCACGAAGTTTTTCAAAATAACTAACCTCAAAGTGAAAGTAGCATGTTTTCCACTTTCATTTCACTGTTTATCCTTAGCCGCACCACCCATAGTAAACAGCATATCCCTACATTTTCCCTTTTCTAAAATGGTACCAAAATTTTTTTTCAAGTAAAATAATTATATATCTTTTAAAATCAATGTAAAAAATTGTACATTTTCAAATATGGGATGTGAAGAAAAAAAAAGAGAAAAATAGGGACTATATTATTGGCGTCCATGTTTTGACGTGCACCCAGGAAGTAAAAATCTTTTACAAGACTGGTACCTAGGATTCTTAGATCACCATAAAACAACATTTATTTGACCTATAAACCTTATAATTCCATCCACACAAACATTAAATATACCCCAAAATGCACAACCCCCTAAACTAAAATCAGAATTTGCGGGAAATATTACATCTTATCTCAGGTCAGTTGTTAACTGTAAAGGGCAAGACTCCTCCTTCACTGACCAGATGTTTCCACTATTGATTGTCCGTCTTATTCATTAAACTTATTTCACTTCAAATGACTGGTCAACAGTTATAAAATTTTCCAGCTGTTATAGATAAGACCAACCTCCATGGTTTATTGACAGCTTGAATTACATGTGCATTTGTTTTGATTTTTGAATCATCACCATAGCTCATTAATTATTAGGTCTATTGAAAATATTTACCATTAGAAAAGGGACATTTAATAGTATTAAAAAAAGTTATAAATTAAAATTTTGATAAAATTTTAGCACTTTTGTATGGTGCTACCTTTCAATAACCAAATTCAAATTGTGTCATGGTTTGGCAAAGGGAACGGAAAATTGTCATGGTTTATACCTTTATGTCATGGCTCATAACATTTTCTAAAGTTAAGAGATCAGGCGACATATTAGTTTTTTCCCTGCTGTTTTATTGTGTGTGACGACATACTATGTTTTTGTGTTTCTTGATACACATCATGACCCCTCTACAAAAATAATAATAATCATTGACTTGTTTCTTGGTATTTATAAAGTGTTACCTCTAGTATTTGCATATATATCATTTTTTCTGCTCTAGACCGTTACCAAGCTTACAACATATATACCAGTAGAATTACAATTGGGCAATTCAATATGAATATGACTTAGTGTAAGCTCAAACAAGTGACTCCTGTATGATAATGTAAAAACATAATATTATGGATGAAGCAAGCTTTCTGTTATACAACAAACACTCTGACACTGATATTGCATTGAATAATAATAATACGAATGAAGCAACTATACCCTGATATTGAAAAATATGTGCCCTCTGCAAAAGTTCAGTTGGTGGTGAGTATCATTTAAATTATAGATGGTCTTCTATGCATAAACACTAAAAGGAAAAGCTTCATTGATAGGGAGATTTTAGTATATATATTAGCGATGAAAAAGCAAAATCATGCATTTTACCTAATACCTAGTCAATGTTTTCTTGTATACCACTGTATTGACTTTGAGTTTTCATATTAGAACCCACATCATTTCTCATCAGCGATGTTATTGTCTCGGCTAGTCCCCCATCTTATATGGGAGTCTCGAAATCATATGGAACTTGATATGGGCATTTCTGTAAAATAATCTTTATCTCATGATTACTCTTATTTAATATGTCTTATTATGGCATACAAACATTGAAATTAAACAGCAATTAATTTCTCCAGTGGCGGTTGTTATGTGATATGCATTATTATGGATATATATCACCTTTGTATTGTATACAACATTACTGTTAGCTCATATGATTGAATAAGATTTGAAATATTGTAAGAAACAGGGTTTCTTATTGTCAGACCTTTTTCACCCTGTTTAAGTATTTCATAACCTGGTACATGAGATGTCATTTGGCACATGGATTATGTGTTGCAATGATAATTTTGTTAAGCATCAGTCAGAGTAATAGGAAGAAAATTATCTTGATTTATAACCAGTGAAAGTTTGTCAATGTTTTTTTTTTGTGCAATGTGACACCAAGCTTAAGGCCTGTACCATGGTCTAGCTTCATAGTTTTACCTTTTCAATTAAGAATCTATTGTTAAGGCACATTTTTATGTCAATGATATGATGCCTGTTCATATTTTATTGCTAGGAAGTCTTTTATAAAGCAGAAACAAGTCATGTTCATTTTTGTTGACATTTCGCCGGCTAAAATCATATGGGGAACGAAACGTATTTGAAGATATTAACATTGCACTTTATAAAGTTATTTTGTCGATCGAGTGTCACTCTAAAGATACCAAAAGTAAATCAATAATTTATAGACTGCCGGCCGCTCATTTTATGAAGTAATTTAAGGGCAAGTAAGGAACTATTTAACATCGTATTTTTGATAACTTGTGTGAATTATTTTATGTATTGTTACGCACGTCAAAAGTGGTGTCGCAACGTTAATCTAACGTTTTTGGGAGAAGTAAATGGATGAATCAACTCTAGAAGTACATTCGAATAAAAGGGCAAGCAGGGGACAAGTCCGGGCAACCAATTTATTTAGATCTGACGTCTCTTGGATCATTATAGTTCCGGCTACGCAAAAAGGACAAGCACTGATTGGTTGATGACGTCATGTGACGTCGCTGAAAGGATATAAAAGCGAGCGAGCACTTCACAATGGCAGATAGCTGAACGTCTCTCCAGCGGCAAACAGCACCTTGGGACAAGGAACGCAAGGGACGGTGCTTTGGATAGAAGACCCCAAGACGTTTACATTAGAGGATCATATGGAAACATTTATACAAAAGAAACTATCAAGGGAATTATAAGCGTAACGTCAATATTATGCTAATCCAGCAGAAATAGCCGGGAGCAAGCTGTCACACATTGGATCTTGGACTTTGAAGACGCTAGGAACATAGGATCTCGGGACCTTCACTCGAAGGACTTCTAAGAACATTGGATCTTGGACTTGGGACCTTTACTTCGAGGACGCTAGGAATATTGGATCTTCAGTGGCTTTAGACCTTTACTCGGAGGACGCTAGGAACATTGGATCATGGACTCGGAACCTTTACCCTGACGACGCTAGAACACAAGCCACCAAGCATTGGATCTTGGACTCGGAACTTTCACTTGGATTATTGGATAAGGAAACTTTAGGACATGGACTCATGATCATGAGCTGTCAGAGGACTGGAACATAAAGGACTTCTGGACAAGGGACTCTCAATTAGAAAACACAGAAATCACATAACAGACGTTATTTGCTCAATAAGGAAGACGGATCCATAGCTTTATCTCGGGGTTTGGAATAACTGGACACACAAGACTTTAAGAAGGAAAGGAACCCTAATAGAAGAATGCCACTGCCGCTGGAGAGGACGACCTAACCCATGGAACCAACATGCGCTATCTCCCAACACGTCGGACACCACCTTTGACTATTTCATGTCATATTGTAAACTGTATGGATATACATGTCAACATAATTAACGTTAATAAATAATCATTTGTCTGAATTACATCTCCATTATCTTAAAAGCCTCTTGATATAGTTAGTATGATTATTGGTCCTATCATTCGTAAACCGCCACGGTCGTGTTGCGGACAGGGCACGGCCGAGGTGGCTTACAATTTGGTGTCAGAAGTGGGATACTAATTCCATTTAGTATCTAGGATACGGACCCAGGAACTGTCCAGGATTTACAAGGATAGACAGAGTACGTGCATGACCGACGTGTTGGTAAAATTTAGTCAAAAGAAAACGAGGAAGCCGATGAAAATGTTGGAGGGTCATTTATAGCCGTGAAATTTATAAGAGCTTGATATAAAAACACATTTAAAGGATGCCATCAGCTGAAATATTCGAAGATGAAAAAGAAAAGGGACACGATAAGTTTACTCTGCGAAAATCCGGAGTAAACATGGCATTTAAACCCGACACTTATAATGGATTAAGAGACTGGGAGGAATATATTTTACACTTTGAGCTATGTGCCAAAATCGGAAAATGGACTGATAAAGAGAAGACACTTATACTAGGGATATCAATAACAGGACAAGCAAGAACGTTTTATACTGGATTACAGAAGACAGATATGGAAGACTACAATTTATTAAGGAAGAAACTGGAGAAAAGATTTGGGGAAACAAGAAAGGGACAAATCCTAAAATGGAGACGGGAATTCGAAAACAGAAGACGAAATTTCGGAGAATCCATTACATCACTTGCAGACGATTTAGGCAAGTTATCTAGAAGGGCCTATGGGAATTTTGACGCCAATACGCAAGAATCTTTAGCATTGGATCAGATATATAAATCAGTGAAACCAGAAATAAAAGTTCGCTGTTTTGATCGGAATTGCAAGACGTTAGAAGATGCAATTGAAGTAATAGAGACATATGAAGAATTAATAAATAACCACAAAGAAATCACACGAACTATTTATTCAACACACAAAAAGAACGCTTGCCAAACAGTATCGAAGAATAAAAACTTGAAAAAGAAAAGTTATGTTGACAGCAAACCCCTAATAGAAGAGAAGACTCATAGAAGGCCCACGAACAAACAGCACAAAAGAAGTAAAAGATGTTTTATTTGCAATTTATTTGGCCATTTCAAGAGGGATTGTCAATACCTTATGGTTAAAAGAAAGTAGCAGTAACTTTCCAGCATAAAACGTCAACTATCAAAATCATATATTTAGAAGAGGAAATAGATCACTACCTTGACGCACACCTTCACCAGACGGAAATTAAAATTATAGAAGCTCATGAAATATGGCCAAGCTCAGATTAGAATTATAAATCATATTTCGGGGGAATAAATAGGAAAATTATGGAATTCTTAAAACCATTATCTAGCAGGAGTTTTCGAAGTTTGAGGACTAAAGGGAATTTAAAGAAACATTTATAGAAATTGGAACATTTTGTGGAAAATTGAGATTTTACTTTAACTACGGAAGTGCAAGAAGACCTTTTAGAAGGAAAAGTAACAATAAGAACATACTCATGAAATGAGGACAATAAAGCAAAGGAGGCGATCATTATGAAGATAACATCACCTGGAAAGGACACATGGTGGAATGTTCGGGGATTGGTCTATTGGAAAATCTTGCGCAAGTACTCAGGTATGAGATATACCTGTGGCTGGACAGAATAATCTTCAGTCTGGTAGGTTAGGACTGGCTTGATCACCCAGTGGCTAACCAAGCTTGGTCAAAGTGTTGACCAGGTCACAATAGATTAGTTGCCCAGGAAAGACCATGGAGGGTTTCTTTCAGGAAGAACAAGAGGAGATGAATCCACTAGAAAACTACATAACCCTGGATTATTTAGCTAATACCAACTAATGCTACTATGCAAAAGGAAACACTTGACAATAAATGTTGGAATAAGACGAATCAAAAGGAAACACCAATGCAAATACGTGAAACAAAGCTGACGGCTACCTGAATTCAAATATGAATACAGTAGTAACTGAGACTGAGAAATAAATAAAAACAATTTGTTTTATATTATTTTATTTAAAACACAGAGATCATACTTACCATTTAACAACCTGCTGTAGTTGATGATAATTTGAAATACAAAATTTTATTGGTGATGACAAAATGCTATGAAAAAATTTAAAGGAAACATTGGATAATCTTATGAATGCGTCTTTTCTCACACCATGATGATGCCTGAAAAAGAAAACATAATGTTTATGAAATTACTTTTTACTACATGTAGTCATTGAGCATGAAGACAAAATCCAAGAACTGTAAAAATAGGATGAAAGAAGGAAATCAGCAGCCAATTTAGTCGGAAATAGAAATCAAAGCACTTCCAGCACCGTGAACACCTGTGACATCAACAATGATTATTAACATGATTAAGATCCATTTTAACAGCAAAGAAGATAAGATGATATAAGGAACCAGGGACATATTTTGAAGACCAGAGAGAAGAAAAGGTGGATTGATTGTGGGTAACTATAAGTTGTAGTGGTAGACCTGTATGAGCAGGAGCACCACGAGTTGTAGTGGTCAGGAGCCCCACGAGTTGTAGTGGTCAGGAGAACCACGAGTTGTAGTGGTCAGGAGAACCACGAGTTGTAGTGGTCAGGAGCACCACGACACGAGTTGTAGTGGTCAGGAGCACCACCAGTTGTAGTGGTCAGGAGAACCACGAGTTGTAGTGGTCAGGATAACCATGAGTTGGTGGTCAGGAGAACCACATGCACAGTTGCGTACCAGAAGAGGCAAGTAACCACGAAAGTTCTGTAGTGGTAGGCTTGTATTGTGGATTAAGGGAACCATGAATGTTTTGTAGTGGTTGCCCTGGGTGGTCAGGAGAACCACTGGTGTAGCTGAAGAAGCAGTTGAGACAAGTAACCATGAATGTTCTGTAGTGGTGGACTTGTACATTTGAAACTTGGGCATCACGAATGTTCTGTAGTGGTAGGCCCGTAGAGCCAGGAGGATGTACTTATGCTGAACCAGGACAACATCAGCCCCAGGATAATAGGGAGAATCAAGAGGAATCACACAGCCAGGAGAAAAAAAATCAGGAGGATCCCATCATCCAGATGGAGAAGTAGTCATGAACATAAAGAAGGGCTTGGATAACCCAAAAACACCAGGAACCAGGAGAACCATAGATACTTTCAGGAACTGGAACTGGAGGATAGACAGGTCAATCAGAAGGGAAAAGTAAGGAGGAGTGATGGACAAGCAATACTAGAAAAGATAAGACCTGACTAGACTTACGGGTTTCCATTATGAACCTGATGTCAGCATTAACTCAGGAGGCTGGTAGCAGAAGACAACGAAGAAGATGATGAACATAAACTTGAGGACAGAAGATGAAAACAAAGATGACAAGCATTTATATGATGACCATGAGCAGGATGAGGATACTGATGTTGGAACAGACAATGAAGATGAAGATAGCGACTATGAAAACAATGAACAATTTAATAACATTACATGTATTGTAATATTTCTGATTTTGCATTGAATTCAGGAGAATTCATTTTATTAAGTTGGGGGGAGTGTAAGAAACAGGGTTTCTTATTGTCATACCTTTTTCACCCTGTTTAAGTATTTCATAACCTGGTACATGAGATGTCATTTGGCACATGGATTATGTGTTGCAATGATAATTTTGTTAAGCATCAGTCAGAGTAATAGGAAGAAAATTATCTTGATTTATAACCAGTGAAAGTTTGTCAATGTTTTTTTTGTGCAATGTGACACCAAGCTTTAGGCCTGTACCATGGTCTAGCTTCATAGTTTTACCTTTTCAATTAAGGATCTATTGTTAAGGCACATTTTTATGTCAATGATATGATGCCTGTTCATATTTTATTGCTAGGAAGTCTTTTATAAAGCAGAAACAAGTCATGTTCATTTTTGTTGACATTTCGCCGGCTAAAATCATATGGGGAATGAAACGTATTTGAAGATATTAACATTGCACTTTATAAAGTTATTTTGTCGATCGAGTGTCACTCTAAAGATACCAAAAGTAAATCAATAATTTATAGACTGCCGGCCGCTCATTTTATGAAGTAATTTAAGGGCAAGTAAGGAACTATTTAACATCGTATTTTTGATAACTTGTGTGAATTATTTTATGTATTGTTACGCACGTCAAAAGTGGTGTCGCAACGTTAATCTAACGTTTTTGGGAGAAGTAAATGGATGAATCAACTCCAGAAGTACATTCGAATAAAAGGGCAAGCAGGGGACAAGTCCGGGTAACCAATTTATTTAGATCTGACGTCTCTTGTATCACTATAGTTCCGGCTACGCAAAAAGGACAAGCACTGATTGGTTGATGACGTCATGTGACGTCGCTGAAAGGATATAAAAGCGAGCGAGCACTTCACAATGGCAGATAGCTGAACGTCTCTCCAGCGGCAAACAGCACCTTGGGACAAGGAACGCAAGGGACGGTGCTTTGGATAGAAGACCACAAGACGTTTACATTAGAGGATCATATGGAAACATTTATACAAAAGAAACTATCAAGGGAATTATAAGCGTAACGTCAATATTATGCTAATCCAGCAGAAATAGCCGGGAGCAAGCTGTCACACATTGGATCTTGGACTTTGAAGACGCTAGGAACATAGGATCTCGGGACCTTCACTCGGAGGACTTCTAAGAACATTGGATCTTGGACTTGGGACCTTTACTTCGAGGACGCTAGGAATATTGGATCTTCAGTGGCTTTGGACCTTTACTCGGAGGACGCTAGGAACATTGGATCATGGACTCGGAACCTTTACCCTGACGACGCTAGAACACAAGCCACCAAGCATTGGATCTTGGACTCGGAACTTTCACTTGGATTATTGGATAAGGAAACTTTAGGACATGGACTCATGATCATTAGCTGTCAGAGGACTGGAACATAAAGGACTTCTGGACAAGGGACTCTCAATTAGAAAACACAGAAATCACATAACAGACGTTATTTGCTCAATAAGGAAGACGGATCCATAGCTTTATCTCGGGGTTTGGAATAACTGGACACACAAGACTTTAAGAAGGAAAGGAACCCTAATAGAAGAATGCCACTGCCGCTGGAGAGGACGACCTAACCCATGGAACCAACATGCGCTATCTCCCAACACGTCGGACACCACCTTTGACTATTTCATGTCATATTGTAAACTGTATGGTGAAACACCGCACAAAACTATACCACAACTCTGGCCGGGGCTACAGGGTTACGTAATTACTAATGTTCTGGTTATCACATGTCAAAAACTACACGATATAAAATAAATATTATATTCAAGAAAGTACAGTAGCGTTATACACTTGGCCGAAGCCTTTACGATAGAGATACTAAGAACGATTGCAAAGTTAGAAGACAGCGAGAGCAAGAAGCATAAGAAAAGAATAGACAAACTAAACTTAATGTCTCTTGTATATATAGCATATAATTAGAACGTAGAAAGAAAGAAAGAGAAGGTTCATTGTCATTGGTTTACATGCAAACACATCCCATCTAGAATGGCATCCCATCATGGTAGTAGAGCGGCGTATAAGAATTGTCATTTATAGTTGAGGAGGCGCGGGTACGAACGTTAAAGTCACATCCATGTGTCATAATAGTACAAAACGGTAATTAGCGACAGTAAACAGACTAGCCTCACACGATGGTAAACGAGTCCAGATGTAGAGGTAGATCAACAAGTTAATTAGTTAATTATAAACAATTATAGATGATATCGCTTCGGATATACGAAGTGTTACATTCCTTATCACCACAAGAAAATATGTTACTTCCAAGTGACATATTTACGGTCACTCGAACGGTAATAAGCGATAAACGTGCAGGTACATATATAAAGTTCGAAATGTTCGAAAACAATCCTCTTTGTAGATTCAACGGAAACGACAAAGTTTATAAATACAGCAAATACGGTCTAGTACATCAACCGTTAATCAATTAAACAAAGTTCATGATACGATCATGTCAGGTAATACAATGTTATATAAATAAATGAACACTTCTGGTATCTCAGCTCTCGGAACGTGTAGTTCTCTCTGTATAAATATGATTGTCAATGTACGACAGCAAATAATATAGATATATGAAAGACGGTATCTATATAACGATTGTCACTACAAACAGTAAACAGCAAACGATGTAGATTATGCATGATTGTCTATTTTCTCTAACGTGCACGAAAAGTTCATCATTACTTGAAACCGAAAATCTGTAGCCCGAGATTGTTCATCTATGTTGGACGTATGCGGCCGATCGAAATTTTGCCTTGATTTTCGTCTTGTGCGGCTGCCCGTGATGTCGAGGTTGACGTGTCCTCTGTTGCGTTCGTTTCACTCCCCACTTTGTGGAACATCACTTCAGGAACTGTACCTTTGGCAACCAATCTATCAGTTCGAATTTTTGCTGACCACGTGCAACAATTTTTGAATTTTGAATAAAACTTGAAACATACAATAAAAAGTGTAATTAATAAAATACTTGGCCAAATTCCTATCGTTGAAAGAAACCAATTGGGCAACTCAGGCGGACTATCTTCCCTAACTTGTTGTAATTCATCAATTAAATTTCCCATTGGGATTTCATCAATAGAAGGTAATTTATAAGACGTTAACTTTGTATAATTATCAATATTCTTATAAAAGGGTTCCCAAATTTTGAAATTTCCCACTTTTATTTGTCCTATAATTCTTTTCATAGGTTCCTTTATTTTGTATTTGCTTTCATGATAAAAATAGGCAGGTAAAGTTAGCGCTTTACTAACAGCATGACAATGCATGTCTAATTTGATCGCTTGCAGCGGAGGTTTGATGTCAAGTGTATAGGTTAATTTATTCTGACAGACGACTGTAAATCTAATTATCTCATTAGTAGCTATAACCCAATGCCCATCTGTTAAGTATTCGGCTTGAGGTAGTATTGTTCTTAATTTAACCATTGTCTGACAGTTTCTCTTAATTAGATCCGTATTCTTCAGGTAAAGTGCAAGAATACAGAAGTTGTTATTGTTTACTGAATAAACGGGACTCTTAATTGAACAGAATTTGGTTACATGATTTGTACATTGCAAACTTTCGGTAGACGTTAGTAATACACACTGTGTTCTCTCTTTATTAATAGCAAAATCTACCGTTTCGATTTGGTATTGAGCAACGATGTTTATTTTATCTAGCTTGTCTATTTCATTAAGAAATGGAACAGGTAAATTATGAGCATGATAAATATCAAATTGATCACTTCGATCTAATAAAGGAATAGGTACAATTACAATAATTTTTCCATCTCTGAAGATTGTAGAACAAGACAATATTTTATAAAAATCCCAAAGTTCAGCATAAATATTCTTAGGTAATTTTAAATTTTGTGGTAATTTTTCCTTTATCATAATCAAGATTTCTTTTAGTTCGCTTGGTGCTATAACACTTGGTGACAAGTGTCCTAACGAAAGCATGTTAAGTTGCAACGAGAGATGTTCTAACATTACAGAAGCTTTCTGCATATATTGATTAAGGTTCCCTATCATGCTATTTAATTGGAGGTAAACTTGAATGAAACCCTCTAAAATCGTAATTTTTATTCCTATTTGTTCCTTAATTTTAGTCAATTTTTCATCAAGAGAGTGTAGATCTGTAAATAATCTATTTACTGAGTTTCTGTTTTCAATAATTTGTTTACGAGAAATATTTAGAATAGAAAGACTCTCTTCTACGACATGTATGATACGTTTTTGATTAGAAGCCAACTTATTTACGTTCTTTTGTACTTTTTCGATATCACCTTCCGAAACCGTTCCGAATAAGAAATTTAACAATTTACCTACAACGGGTATAAGTGATCGTTTCTCTTTATTATTTCCAGAATTTAGGGTATCATAATTTTTATAATTACTTGAAATATCAGTAAACATATTTTTCAAATTGAAGACATCCCCCTGCAAGCCGTCAAACAATTTATCATATAATCTTAAGTTGGGGTTTTTATTATAAACTTTATCAATTTCGGTCGCCATGACGCTTACACTGTAAACGTCTTCCGACAACTTTTGGATAAATTTTGAATAATTTTCAAGATCGATGACAAAAGATATAGTCCATCTAGATCTTGAAGTCGAAAATTCATTCTTCTTCTCAAAAACTACATTTTCATGTACGAAGATGGCTCCGCTCATGCCAAGCACCAGCAAGGCGTAAAGGTAGGTTGTCATTTCCTACAACAGACCAATAATAAAGTTAATAAAACAAAAATTAAGGACGTTATTGTCATTAAAAATTTTACCGTTATTTAATACGATGGTGCCTTCTACGGCAATCTTAACCAATCCAACTGCCGTAAAAGGAACCGTATAAACGGATCCCTATCCGCCTCTTCCGCCATGTTTTGGTAGGACGAGCGGAAAGCGCTTGGATAAATCCTCGCCTGTTCCGCGCTTCCTACGTCCCAATTGTGCATGTGCCCGAAAGCCAGCATCAATTCTAAATCTAGACGTAGGATCCTTACGATCCTACGTCTTTCCTGTGCATAATATAAATATATTATACCCCGAGGAATCTCGGGTAGTTCCTCTATCCTTTCGAGGATATCCTTTTCTCTCTGGCTCATAATGAAGATGAGGATGATCTGAAAATGAAAAAAAAATGATTTGGTGAGAAAAGTGTTAGTTAGTTGGCAAACATTCTATGGTCAGATGCCCATGTCACCATGATTCAAATAAAATGGTTGTCACTACTAATTTGATAATGAGATATGAAAATTATGTGGAAGCTTATCAATCAAATCCTTTTACCTACGTCACTAAGTATGTTTAAAAACAGAGTCATATTTTGACTTTTATTCTTAGACCCTAAGCTGTTAGCTTTTTTAACAGAAGTTAAATCGATTGACATTTTATCATCTTCATCAATAAAATTATCATCCTGATTCATGTTATCATTTTGATTTATGTTATCGTTTTGATCCATATCAATTTCTTCCTCAATTTCTTCCTCCGAACTTCTTAATTTTGATTGTTTATTTTGATGTTTTAAATTTTGATATTTCAGTATTTTTTGTTGTTTTAAACGCCTAGATAGTTCAGATAATGGAATATTTTCTTCTTCATCTGAACTATTCTCCCTTTCTCTTTTATATTTTTTCGCGATTTTAGCTAGAGGCACTTCGTCTTCAGAATCTGATGAGGATTCTGACGATGACGCGGGTGGTGGTTCAACGTAAGTAGCTTTTCGTAATGGTTTATCAGTTGTTTCAGGGATTTCCCATTCTAATTTAGCTAAACGAAGATGTTCAGCATGTGCTTTTAATGTAGTACCGTCTAATTGATTTCTGATAATAAAAGTGACAGGTGTAATTTGGTCAGTTATACGGTAATAAGGATTCCAATTGCTGTGTAATTTGGATGCCTTACGATGATTCTTATAATAGACGGGATCACCTATTTGTAAATGATCATCCTGACATTTAGCATTTGCATACTTAGCTTGTCGTCGTTTTTGTTTCAATTGTTGTTTATGGACAATTAAAAATGACTTGTGTTGTTGTTGAAGTGCTATCTTATGCATATCCTCTCCTGTATATTTACGTCGCGGTTTTAGAATATTATCAATTGGAAGAACAACATCTCTGGAATATAATAAGAAGAAAGGTGAGAACTTTGTACTTTCATTAACATTAAAACGAATGGCTGCTAGTGTCTGATTCAAATAAATATCCCAAGTTGTAGCATCATCTTTTATTTTCTTAGCAAGCACATCATGCATTGTTCGATGGAATCTTTCTACTTTTGCATTACTTTGAGGATGGTAAAAACTTGTTTTGATATGATGAATATTTAAAGCCTCTAAAGTTTCCTTGACCTTATAATTAACATTTTCAGTACCATTATCTGTTAATAATTCTAAAATTTGACCGTATCTAGGAAATATTTCTTCAATTAAAAGATGGCAAACATTATCTGCGGTTTTATCAGGAACCGGAAAACTTTCAACCCAGCCTGAGAAAAGGCAAATAAATGAAATGATATATTTATTTCCTGAAAGGGTTACTGGATATGGTCCAGAAAGATCCATACCAACTTTAGCAAAAGGATATGGGCCTACGTCTGTTATTAATTGTTCAGGTTTATGCTTTTTCATATTTCTTCTTTGACAAGTTATACAAGTTGATACATAACTATTTAATTCTTTGAACATTTTTGGCCAGTAATACTTTTGTCTAATGAGGTCATAAGTTTTATCTACACCCATGTGAAAATCATCATGATATTCTTTCACAACCGCTTCTTTCAAATGTTGCGGGATATACAATCTTAAGACTGCGTCACTATCAGGGTTAGATATATAATAAACAGTTTCATCAATAAGAATAAACCTATTTTGTATTTTCTTATTGTCCGTATTTTGATTTAACTGTTTTTTAATGCTAACAATTTCATCATCCTTTTCTTGTTCTTCACGCATATTAAAAGCCTTAAATTTTAAATCTGATGTTGATGGTACATCATCCTCATTAACTTCACAACTAGCATATTGTTTAGGATCAAATCTATTAGAATTAATTGTATTAATCTCAAATGTGTTATCACTTATATCAGGACCGATATCATTATCGTCATCTTTCGGCGGCTTGTCAGTTTCATTATCAAGTATTGGCCTTGACATAAGATCTGCACAGTTTTTATCACCGCTAATATACTCAATAGTACATTGATATCCTCCTATTGCCAAAGACCATAATTGAATTTGTCTGTTTTGCATTGGTGATTCTAACAGATATTTGAGAGGTTTATGATCAGTTCTTATCGTAAATTGTGCACCATGCAACAAGTGATGTAGCTTTTGTAACGAATAGTAAATTGCATACGCTTCTTTCATTATAGTAGACCACCGTGTTTGTGTGTCACTTAACCTATGTGATAGAAAATAGATTGGTTTCTCAGCTTCAACATCATCACAATATTGAGTTAAACATGCACCTATCGCAAGATCTGAAGCATCAGTGTATAAATAGAAATGCTTGTCTAATTGAGGGTACACTAATAATGGCAGTGTCGATAACGTTTCTTTTATCATAGCAAAGGCTTTATCACATTCTTCCGACCAATGGAATTTAGCATATTTTCTAGTCAATTTAATGATTGGTTCTGCTATTTCAGAGAATTTATTGATGAAGCGTCTATAAAAACTTGTCATTCCAATTAAAGATCGAACTTCTTTAACAGTTGTTGGAGGTTTTAGATTTTTTATTGCTTCAACTTTTTGAGGGTCTGGTTGAACACCTTTATCGTTAATGACAAATCCTAAATAGGTTGTTTCTTTTTGGAGAAAAGTACACTTTTTTAACTTTAATTTTAAATGATGTTGCCTTAATCTATTAAAAACTGTTTGGATATGTTTTAGATGTTCTTCTTTTGTTTTTGAGTATATTAATATATCATCCAAATAAGCTATTGCATAGTCGTTTAAGCCTTCCAAAACTACACCCATCATTTCAGTGAAAATGCCAGGAGCATTACAAACCCCAAAAGGTAAAACATTAAATTCGAATAACCCTTTGTGACAGACGAATGCTGTCTTTTCTTTGTCTGATTCTTCCATTGCGATTTGCCAATACCCACTTTTTAAGTCCAAACTTGTAAAATATTGAGAATTTCCTAATAAGGCCAAAATATCATCAATATGGGCAAGAGGAAAGCTATTCTTTTTGGTAATCTTGTTCAATTGACGGAAATCAATACAAAATCGCTGCGTAAGGTCTTTCTTCGTCGTTAAGACTACCGGAAAGGCGTATGGGGACCTTGATTTTCGAATAATGCCCGAATTAAGCATATCATCAACTGCGTCATCAATTATTTTTCTTTTATGAAGAGGTACCCGATATGGTTTCAATTTTACCGGTGGATGATCGCCTGTATCTATTTTCATTTTTAAAATATCAGTTTTACCAAGTTCAGTATCTTTCAAAGCAAACAAATCTAAATTATCTTTGATTAATTTACTAATTATCTCCCTATGTTCGTCTGACACGTGCAGATCTTTAAGTACATCTTGTGCACGTTTACTATCACCTTCATGTCGTAAGTCTTTAAGGTCAACAACATCTACTTCATTAATTGGATCTAATTTACCTACCGCTGAACCTTTGTGTAACGCAATTGTTTTTGACGTATTATTAACAATCATAACAGGGTAGTTATTTTTAGAATTCTTATTGACAATTGCATTGCTAATTAGCAATCCTGGCTGTGTGCTAATGAAACCTTTGTCTATTGCAGAAACCTGATACAATTTTGACTCAGCGTAATATCTATGAAAATTTCTAGCTTTAGTATTGCAAGTGGTTACAGTCTGAGGCTTTAATACTATTTTCTTTGGAAGCCTTAATATTGAAGCTATGTGTAAATCACTTTGTAATGGTACATATTGTTTTTGGATTCTTATACATTTCAAATCAAAATAAACCCTAACACCATTTTTAGAAAGAAAATCATTTCCAAGTATTACATTCCTACTCGCATTTGAAACTACATAAAACAAATGTTTTAATTTTAACCCATTCATTTGAAATGGAAGTTCAACACATCCCAGAATTTTAAGTACAGACCCATTAACTGATTGTAAACTTAAAACTGCTTTTGATAATTTTGGTTTATTTTTTATAGCCCGAAATGTTTTTTCATTAATTAACGAAACTTCTGCACCGGAATCAATTAAAGCTCTATATTTTAATTTTTCAATTTTAATTAAACAAGAATTTGGATTTCCAGCAATATTAATTTTTTTAATAGGTAATTGATTTTTCTGGCTCTTTTTACCAGCTTCCTTGTAAAAAGAGCGTTTTAGTTTCCCGAATTATCTTTGTTCAAATTAACCCTACAATATCGTCTAATGTGCCCCTTCTTGTTGCATCGCCAACAGACAACTTCTGACAATGGCGTTCTTGCAACATTAGAAAAAGCATTGACTCGCGTTGTGTTTGAGCGACAGTTTTTAGCAACGTGACCGAATTTATTACAATTGAAACAACGTTTACGTGATTTATATCGATCAACCTCCATAGGTTCGTGATGCGCAGGGGTAGAATTTTCTTGTTTTGTTCTTAAACTAAACCGCTTTCGCAAATTTTGTTCATTCATTGCGACAGTTACTGCAGCTTGTAAAGTCGCAGGGTTATCTCGCATGACCTTCATCTTTAAATAATCGTGCGCTAAACCGTCAGTGAAGAAGCCAATAAGTTGACGTTCAATCGCAGCGCCGTCACCTTCTTGCACACCTTCATATGCTTCTTCAGCTAATGAAACAAGTCTTTCTACAAAAACTTGTACAGTTTCATCCGCTTTTTGCTTTACAGATTTTAATAACATTAATGCATGTGCAGAATCTGTTATCTCGGAGAACCTAAGTGTAAGTTCATTTTTCATCGCAGGCCATGTTGCGTCTGGATGATCGCGCATATATCTCTGAATAAAATCGCTTACGCTACCCTTACTAGCTTGAAATGCGATTGCTTTTATTCTTGCCCCCTGAACATTTGTTAAAGTTGCATACTTCTCAACTGATTTCATCCATGTTTTAAACTGCTTAGAATTCCCTTCAAATGGTTGGATGGTATTTGCAACCCCCTGAGCCCCAATTACATTAGAAAGTCCTGCCATTTGAGTTGCCAGATTATCTAAAACGTTTTGTGCTATTCCTTCTGCCATTTTAACTTTAAAAGAAATGAACTGATAAAAAGGTTAATAAAGGTACTTACAATTTATAGACAGTTCCACAGTCCTTGCAGAATGGAATTCTTCGTTCGCGAATTGAAGTCGCGATCCTGGTCACGGCACCAGGAAAACCAGGTGAAACACCGCACAAAACTATACCACAACTCTGGCCGGGGCTACAGGGTTACGTAATTACTAATGTTCTGGTTATCACATGTCAAAAACTACACGATATAAAATAAATATTATATTCAAGAAAGTACAGTAGCGTTATACACTTGGCCGAAGCCTTTACGATAGAGATACTAAGAACGATTGCAAAGTTAGAAGACAGCGAGAGCAAGAAGCATAAGAAAAGAATAGACAAACTAAACTTAATGTCTCTTGTATATATAGCATATAATTAGAACGTAGAAAGAAAGAAAGAGAAGGTTCATTGTCATTGGTTTACATGCAAACACATCCCATCTAGAATGGCATCCCATCATGGTAGTAGAGCGGCGTATAAGAATTGTCATTTATAGTTGAGGAGGCGCGGGTACGAACGTTAAAGTCACATCCATGTGTCATAATAGTACAAAACGGTAATTAGCGACAGTAAACAGACTAGCCTCACACGATGGTAAACGAGTCCAGATGTAGAGGTAGATCAACAAGTTAATTAGTTAATTATAAACAATTATAGATGATATCGCTTCGGATATACGAAGTGTTACAATGGATATACATGTCAACATAATTAACGTTAATAAATAATCATTTGTCTGAATTACATCTCCATTATCTTAAAAGCCTCTTGATATACTTCACAAGTTAGTATGATTATTGGTCCTATCATTCGTAAACCGCCAGGTCGTGTTGCGGACAGGGCACGGCCGAGGTGGCTTACAATATCATTTTGAAATATCCCTTGACCAAACCATGACCACACTAGACTAAACCATAACGTTCCTTGTACAAACCATGACGAGTGAAAATTTGTATTTTTGAAAGGTATGCTTTGTGAGCGCTTAATTACACTAGAAAGTGTGTCAAAAGGTTGTTTGCATAGTGAATGATTGTTTTAAGCAACATTTGGCTTTAACCTATGCTTGAAATATAAAATGATATTATTTTATCAATCGATATATATGTATATATACATCTTACCCTTTTAATGCCCGAAAACGCATTATGTGTCCGGTAAAATGATGATTTCTTTTTTGCAGACGACATTCCGCAAACGTCCCTTGTACAAACAATGACGCCCTTTACTAAACCATGACAAAATCCCTTTACCAAACATTATATGATATGACACATTACTACCTGTGAGATAGCAAAGGTGTAACAAATCCTGTATTTCTGTATGATGTCTTCCGACAAAATTCTTGATTACGGCCAAGAACGAAGATGTAAACAATTTGTGACACGGTTATAACCCCCATAAGGTCTTGAATAACGAACCGTTAACTAAACAATTCCTACAAGATATCACAAATTGTCATTTCCCATGTAAATGATAAAGCTATTAATATATAACTCATTTATTTAGGTCAGCGCTGGACAACATGTATGGATACGGACGGAAGCTAGTGGACTTGGGGTCTTGGCGGGAAACAACTATAATTCTTTCTCTGGTTGGCTGTTGTTTCAGTAGAAGTAATCTGAAAACAAACATATACTAAATAAATACATTTTGTGTTTGTTGTTCGAAAAAAAACGTATTTGGCCAGTGACCTAAATGCGATTGCATTTTCTGACGTCGTTTACGCCTGGAACTTGTATTTATTATACGGATGGTGTTTTACTATTGTTAGATGAAATTATCCTCACTGCTCATAATTTTTGATGGTACATAATGTATAATAATGTCATTTTATCCTTGTTTTGAAGAATGCAACATACCAAAGCGATATGAAATATACAAGTATATTTCAAGGAGTAACCTATCATTACAAGGAAACACCCGTTCGCCATGTTTTTATTGTTAGTTCTTCCAAATCTACCACACAATCTTTTTGCTTGTACGGATTTTTGCTGCTGATGAGAGGTCATTAATTGAAATATACATAAACAACATAATCATTTGAATCGTTTTTAAACCGCTATGGTATATCCAATACAAGGGTAAAATGAATTTATTATTATCGCCAACAGAAAGTTCAAGGAAGCAAAGACAAATTTAATATTGACACATATCTATTCCCTTTAAGGAAAATAATTTGTTTTCTTCACTATTGATACCGAAAAAAATCAATCGTATACATAAAGAGTATAATACTAGTTTAACTACTATTTTATAATTCTTGGATTCGGACTGCTGGAACGTATCACATGATGTGTCCATATCTTTTTATTGTCATGCTTTGGATTATGAAGAAGAGAGCGGTATACTGTTTTACATGTGTTTGGCCGTAGTTCCGTCTCACTTTCCGTCGCCCTTCATATTAACTCAAAACTAAGCTACCATTTCTACTAGGTTGCTGATATTTAATAACAAGCTATAAAGAGAAATACTGTGCGATGTGTTTGTTATGTAAGCCCTTTGGACATTTACCTGAAAATAACATTTTTCATTCACTTATATCTCAGCAACTATAGAAGAAAAAGAAAAAAAACAGAGGTACCATTGGGGCACCCAAATGTCAAAGTCCGAAAGGGCAGAGACAAAACCAGTAAACACAAACAAGGACAAGACGAAAACACAGACAACATGTAAAACAAGGAAACACTACTGAATATTAGTCATAATGAGAGTGAACTCAGGTGCTCCAGAAGAGTAAGCGGTTCCTGCCTGCTATAGCACACCCGCCGCGCTGCCAATTTTCAAGTCAGTGTGTCTATTCCGGTAAAGGAAGACAAAACAAAATCATATGACAAACCAACATCTGTACTCATCTGAGAAATAGAAATCCCATATTTGTCTATGAGTGCATGGTGTCTATCATAAAATTTCTTGAGAGATTACAGCAACATAACCTTGTGAGAACAATTTTTGTGCCAAACGTGACGCTCGGCCGAGGAAATCGATGCAATTACCGCAAGCTCTGGGGTAACGAATCAGTTGTGATTCAATGTTCAAGTGTACGCCACAAAAACAACATAATGAACAAGCAGTTTAAAAAAATCACAATGAAAAACAATTAGCAGTCTTCAACATGACCAGTGATAGCTGCTCGCAGTCTTGCATTTGCCTAAAATACAAAACATAAGATTCAAAACCAATCCAATCAACGAAAACCCCCATTTATGGACATAAAAAAAACAGATAGATGACAGGGACAAACAAAACCTTTGACAAGGATTCCTACTATCCTAGGTTGTTTAAATTTGGTTACAACCTTGATATGGAAATGATGTTTAGTGGGGTATGTTTTTGAATTTATCGGACATGTACTTCATGTTTACCGAAATGGGTTTGGGGATTGATATCAACAAAACATGTGTCCGACCGCAATTAGTGCCCTTCAATGATGGAATCACATTTACAAAAAACTCTGATTACTGTGGATTCATTTATTTTCATTGGTACCAATTTTCGTGAAAAAAGATCAGTTCGTAGATTCTTTAATTCGTTGTTTTGAACACTGCAGCATTAAGATCAATGTAATTTCCTTTTCGTGGGACAACAACTTTCATGGGTAAATGCCATCCAGGAAAAGCACGAAAATTGATAGACTTCGAATAAAAATGAAACCACAATACATGATTAACAAATGTAGCCATTATAATTGGATTCAAGAGGAAGTGAAAACATCTTTATTTTCTGATTTCGCTTTATTTGAACAATTTGATGAATCAGTTTTTGTTCCAGTCTCAGTGTTAAATACATAGCGTTATAATGTAAGTGAATCCTTGCTGGTAACCTGCCCTGGTTTTCTAGAGTGTTTCGAAGGTAAACCTTTCGTAACCGATCCGTCTTTTTTTGCGAGCTTTAGAATAACTCGGAAAATGCAAAATGTAATATTGTATTCCGGGACCCAGTACAGATCGCGGAATTATGTGATTGGGGATATTATACAACATGCAATCATACCAGCAAATGGGCCACATACAACGAGTGGAATATGCAATAATGATAAAGAGCAACCGCAAATGGGATGCACTGATTCTATTTTTTTGCTGCCGACATGCTCTGTAATCGGCCCGTTTATAGCATTACTTAACTTTAGAACGCATGCTCTATTGGACAACTAAATTAAAGATGCTCGGGAAACAATTTTTGTTAGGTATAACTTAAGATAAGATTATAATAAAAAAGTATCTTTTTATCCGTTTAGATTTAAACTTTCATTTCTGCATTGTGCTTAAGCATAATAAAGTATAGCAACGGACATTTTAGGAAGTAGGAACTGCTTAATTACTAGCGTAAGTCGTGATTGTGTTATCGGGTTTGTTGTTTGTTTCTTCTTAGCGCCGTTTAATTCAGTTCGTGTCCATGGCTCCACTACCTTTAGTTTACTATGAGATTCGGACGCATTTTGGCTTTTTATTGCATTAGAATTAACTTAGTTGCTGAGTATAAAGGTATATTACACAATTGCATTATGATACAAAATATACATGTACATGATATTAAAGGCATATTGTCTACGGCAAACTCATTTTTTTTACCCCTCAATTTTTTGGTGTCAATTAGACCGAAATGCAATAAAATGACTATTGAAAAACAAATTTGCCACAAATTTTGCCTCAAAAGTAGTTTATTTTGATCAAAATAGCTCGACAATATTTATCAATTATGGACTTTTAACGAGGTCAATACATTATATATGGACCTGTTAGGCATATATTGAACGAGGACGAAGTCCGAGGTCAATATATTCCTAACAGGTCCATATATAATGTATTGACAGAGTCAAAAGTCCATCATTGTTATATTACATATGTAGGTTTTCTTTTTAATTTGAGTTAAATGAATTGCTAGTTATTGTTTTAACATCATGTAATTCTAATTCGCAGTTTTTACGTTTTTTTCGATGTCATAATTTTTTGACTTGCAATATCAAAACAAAAATTAACTAATCTACCGAGGAAATTTTTTATTTCTAGCCTAAATTTTTGGACAGTAAGTTTCTTGCGTCTTTGTAAAATGCTTCTTCACTGCATTGGTCTGCATTCTTTTGTCTTGGCGGTCATGGCGGTGCAACCCAATTTCTACATTAACAAATATTTACAGATAATTCACGTACTCACCGAAAAAACAGATGTAATTTATTAAATTCTAAACATTTTAAACAAAATCACTGAATCAAACTCATTTTCATTGTTGGTTCTGTATCTTAAAAGGTGAAGGCTCCGTTGCAAGCTACGTCAATATTTAGGACGTCTAAATGACGTCACACAGATGCTTATAAAATATGCCAAGAACGGACGAATATCCGGATCTAAATTTAGTAACATAGCGTCAATATAGGTAAAAATAGAAACATAGCGTCAATATACCAAAAATGCATCGTTTTAATTTACAAAGTAAAGAAATACACTATATATCAATAAAATCACATGACCAAATAATCCAATGAAAATGTAAGAATGATAAACCATATGTAATATTGATTGATATTATATTTACCTGCACTACGTCACATTGACACAGATTTAGACTGAGTAGTTTTAACACGGACACTAAGCGGAATATCGAGTTTTGTCTCCGAATACATTGATATGTTGAAAAAATACCGATATTTTTCGTGTTTACCTTTTAAATAACATTCAAAAATTAATACAGGCAATAATTGTCAGTTTTATTCATTAAGTAGCTCTAATATTCGGTTGCCGTTTAAATTTTCTTCCAAGCTAAAACTTCGAGAAACAGATTATGCACCACGTGCAAGAACTATTGAAGTTTTCAATCAAAGAAAGTATAGTGCGCATGCTTACAGTCATGAATATGAATTTTTGTAAAGCTTTACAAATATTATTTATTTTTCAATTTTTGAAGTAATAAAGAACCCTAGTGGTATTTTGAAAGTTTGTATCTTTCTAAATAAACAAAACGAATAGTCTGACGACAATTTTTTGGTTTTACAAAAAAATATTTTTTCGTAGACAATATGCCTTTAAGGTTCATGGTTACACTTCGAAAAAAATGGAAGGTATTTGACCCATTTTTCTAGTCTATGTACGACTTAAACGACACATAGAAATATAAAATAAAGTGTGGCAGCGTCTAGCTATAAAAATCGCCGATCATTTTCCCTTCTATTTTACAAGATAAATCTTGTTGTTTTCTCTATTCATTTTCTTTCCGTTCAAATTGTACCTTAAATAAAGCATGAATTACCCCTTTATAACCTTCCATAAAACCGATTGTGAGTAGATTTAATAACATGAATAATGTTTATTAATGCAACTAGAGACTAGTACAGTCATGGCATACAATACAAAACAATGACAATGACATACATTATAAAACAATGATATACATGAATAATAACAAATTGACATGAAGAATATGAAACAAACATATAGTCAGTAATATAAACATTTTATATTAAATATTGGAACTAACTAGGCTCTCCCTTCCTCAGTTCTAATGACCGATCTATAAAAGAGACAATAATCCCAATTTCTTCAGGTGTTGACGGGTTTAAAATTTTTATTAGTTTTTCATTATTGTTAAGCAGATCAAAATTTGGATACCAATCTAAAAGGTTTTTAAGTAATGTATCCCTTTCTTTTTTGTTAATTGTACAGTTTAAAAAGAAATGTTGCTCATCATCTAAAGTATTACAGGTTTCACATAGTCTCAAATGCCTGGGAATTTTTAAATATCTACCAGTTTCAATAAATAATTTATGGTCACTAATTCTAAACTTTGTTATGTTTTGACGTACTTTTTTATTTGGATGTTTTAAGTAAAACTCCATTTGATTTATTGTTACTTTAATACTTTTATATAAGAACAACTTATTGTCTTCTGTTAAATTTTCTATTTTGTTAATAGTTATTTTTTTATAATATTCGGTCACATTGTCTTTAATTGTTTTTTTAACATGACCTAATTTTTTTATTGGATCCCAGTTTGCTAACTGATGTTTTTGTATATTAGTTTCTTCCAAAATATTTTTTGCAAAAGTGTTCCAAGAATATGTTCCCTCAACATCTAGTTTTTCTGTTAGTTGAAAGGCTTCCTTTAGTATTGGATTAATATCATTGCTATAGAGTCTAGCAAGATATGATATGGCTTGTATTTTTACATTGGATTCAACAGGAAGTCTATCAAGTTCAGCTCTAGTTGCTAAATTTGAGGAACTTCTCTTAGTTCCAAGTGTATTTTTACAAAAACTTAGATGTAGCTTCTCAATAGGTGTTTTATCTATAAACGTATTGGGATCTACCTCTAGATTGTTCTTGTGAGCTCTAAGTTTGGCTCTATAATATTTCAAATAATGGTCCATGAAGCTTATTTCAGCATTATAAGTTAAAATAGGATGAATGAGTGTATCAAATATATTGCATGAAACTTTCACAGGAATTTGACTTCAGTCTGATGTGTACCCCTTCACAGTAAAAAGTACTTTTCTGGCCTTATTTGTCATATCCACAGTACTGTTTATCAGACTACCATTGCTGTTTATTAAGCATCCCAGGTATCTAAATTCTTTTACATTCTGAATAGGAATATTTTTATACTCTGTGAATGAAGTTGGTATATTAACAGGTTTATTTTGAAAAATCATAGTTTTAGTTTTACTGGCATTTACAGTTAATTGCCATTTATCACAATATTCTGAGAGATTTGTTAAACTATTTTGCAGGCCTTCTTTGCTCTCTGATAGAATGATAAGGTCATCTGCAAACAGTAAGCTTCCAAGTTTTGAATTTAATAGTGTTAAAGGTTCACAAGTAGCTTTAGAAAATAAGTCACTTATGTCATTAATAAAAATGTTAAATAAAGTGGGGCTAATAGAGTCTCCTTGTCTCACTCCTTTATCTATTTTGAATGGACTTGAAATAAAGTTTTGGTGTTTTAATGAGCCCAAGGTATTCTTAAACTGATTTTTAATTATATTGTACATTTTTTTGTCCAATTCCCATATTTTTAAGCTTATAAAGAAGGCCATTTCTCCAAAGGGAGTCAAAGGCCTTTTGTAAGTCAACAAAACATACATAAAACTTTTTTTTATTTTTATGAAGATATTTATTTATTAAAGATTTAAGAATAAAAAGACTGTCAGAAGTCCTATGATTACTTCTGAATCCAAATTGGGAATTATTATATTTGTTTTCCATAAATTTGGTTAGCCTTGCATTAAGAATAGCACTGAAAACTTTTGAGAGGCAACTCATCAATGAGATACCTCTATAGTTATTTAGATTCAATTTATCTCCAGATTTGTGTAGAGCTATTATATAGGATTCTTCCCATTTTTGGGGATAATATCCTGATTTTAAAATCATGTTAAAAAGTTTTGTCAGAGATTTAAGCGTGACATCTTTGCTGTATTTTAGTATTTCATTTATTATCTTATCAGGTCCACTAGTTTTGCCAGATTTTAATTTTTGAAGGATAATTTTAACCTCTTCACAAGTTATAGGTTTATCAGTGCTTTCATTCCATTTTATGTTTTTTTCACCATTTTCTGTTTCTTTTTCAACATAGTTTTGGAATAATTTATCAGTTGTACTACAATTCCCTTGATTTTTAAAGTGGTTTTCAAGAGGAGTCAATTCTTTAAATATTTCCTCTTCAGTTTCTTCCTTGTGTGTTACATCATGTTTCATATCTTTTAATATAGACCAATATTCCTGTTTATCATGACTAAATGAGCCTTCAAGTTTTTTATATAAATTTTGTTTATATTGAGCCTTTTTAAATTTTGATGTCCTCTTTAATTGCTTTAAAAGTGTGTGGTACCTTATTTTATATTCTTCATTATATGGACTGATTTTTATATTTTTTCCTATAAAATTAATTTGATGTTTCAACTCTAAAATAGAATTATCTGACCATTTTTGTTTTGTTTTAACTTTCTTAGTTTTTCTTTTTTTTCTTTATTTTACAAGAATAATCAGACATTCTATAAAAAATATTTGTTAATTTATTTGTTGCGGCATCAACACCTTTTTGATCATCTGAAAAAATTTTCAGTTCAAAATCAACAAGATCTTCTATTACTTGTCTATTTGATATAAAATCACTTAATTTAATTTTAGATTTCTCTTGGTCCCAATGATATGAAAAAGTTGAAGACCATCTTTTATCTGAGAATATATCTTCATTTGTTTGTAAGCTAAAGTTACATTTCAATGAACATTCTATTTGTGTATGGTCTGATAAATAGTTCAGATCATCTGTTTTAAAGTGTCGAACTGAGGAAAGGAGATCTTCACTAACAATGGCATAATCTACAACACTACTACCATTTGCAGTAAAACATGTAAAATTTCCCAGGATATCTCCTATATATCTGCCATTCAAAATCCTAAGTCTAGAGGAAACACATAATTCCAAAAGATGCTCTCCTTGTAAATTTGAAACTTTATCAGCACTATTTCTTTTAGAGCTCTGATCTATTCTATAATTTTCTGGTAATAAATCATTGTCCTGAAAGCGATTTAAATCTACAGAATCATTCTCAATGTAATCTAGCTTTGAGTCAGTTCTGGAGTTAAAATCACCAATCAGAACAATTTTTCCTTTGTTACTGAAGTTATTAATTTCATTTTCAAGATATAAGTAATCTTCATTATAGTGATTGGATGTAACCGGTGGAATGTACACAGCGCATACATATATGTCCTCTGGGATACCAAAATATTGCTTTTTTAATTTAAACCATAATCTGTTTTCTGAGTCAGAACCCTTTGTAATAAATTCTAATCCTTTACTTAGATATTTTTTATAATATATAATGATACCCCCACTATGTCTTCTCGATTTTTTCTTTTTTTTTACGAGATTTACTGTGAGTACAATAACCAGGAATAAGGATATCTTTTGTCTCACCAGTCCAAGTTTCTAGTAGAATGTTTATATCACTTTTAACCTTTTCTAAAAATAAATCATCTTTGTGCTTTTCCCCCAGACCATGGATATTCCAGGCAGATATACTTATTTGCTTCTTATGCTTAGAAGCCATTTTTCATTGTCTACTAAAAGTGGAAAATTTTGGGCTTAATTCAGCAATGTTATATATAAATTTAGTTTTAATTTTAGTTTCCAAGAAACATTAATTAAATTGAAATTGAAAATTTCAATCTGATCATTCATTTTCTTTTTTCCAAAAACAAAATGCCATTTTAGTATCTAATAAAAGCAAATTTATTTTAGTTTATCCCATATAGTGTATGGTTTTCTAATTAGTTTTGATTAAGATTTATAATCTTAAATTGTGTTTTTTTTTCTTTTTTTTTTTACGTACATATTAACATGAACATGCTTCATCTTTAAACATGGAAGAAAAAAAAAATATATAATAAAATAATTATATAACAATATTAGAGTTTTTACCTTCATACATGCATGACATGTAACAAACTTATTTCAAACAAACATTATAATATTTCTGAAATATTTTCATGTCAAAATTTTTCATTTCTATACAAAATTGTATACAATCCATGTTAAGTATTTACATTTATAAACTTCTTTCTTTAATTAAATTTCTTTTCTTTAACAACATATGAAACTTTTTGTGAAATTTATAAGCCAAAATTCAACATATTCATATATAACATGTGTATTTTTATAATATTTAAGATTTCTTTCTTTCTACATTCAAACAATATACCCTTTTTGAAATACTATTTCCATCTAACAAATACACATTTACATTAATATTCAATCAAGCAACAAATAACTTTTTGAAATGTTTTCACATACAACTTCACAAATATACATGTACTATATATATCCAACTAGACAACAAAGTCATAAGTCCTTTTGAACTTTTTATAACAAAATATAACCTGAAATCTGGCATTGACTTCACTAATTACATGTTTTTCATTATGTATTCTAGCATACTAAAAATTTTGTCTTTGTTTGTAAAGCTATTTTGTTGCATGTGCAAACTTGATTTTTTATGTTCACCATTTTCATACATGTAGGAAGGTGTACTTTGTTTATAATGAAATTGATTTTCTCTATTGTTATAAAATGGTGATTGCCTCTGACTAGGTTCACTGTATTGTTGTTGATACATGTATGTCTCTTGGTTGGCCGGTTTATGGTTTCTATAACCCTGATCTACATTCATATATTGTGTTGTCATTTTGTTTTGACTTTGTAATTTACTGTGTGTGTAAATGTACCCTTGACTAGGTGTTTCATATACTTTCATCCCCAAGATTGGGTTTAATACTTCTTTCAAACATTTTACATATTGACCCACCCCACTTGTACTGAGGTGTATACCATCATAAAAACAATTGCTCTTCATATTAAAAAATTCAACATAATCAATATTGCTACATGTATCTGTACAAAAATCTTTGAGTAAAATATTGAACATACATCTCTTTTCATTAAATTCAACAGTTTTTTGACCATTATTGTAGTATCTTGGAAGTAGCTCACACATTACAATTTTGGCACTAGGTAACACTTCTTTGGTTTTTTGAACAAGAAGTTCTATTTCCTTCATAACTCCATCTGGTGTTTTAGATTCTAAGTCATTTGATCCGACTTGAAATACAACATTTTTGGCATGTATTTTTCCAGTCTTAACGAAGTTTGTCGCACCATATACTGTTTTGTCATCTAGGGTTGTAATGATAGATTTTTTGTTCTTATATAGCTTGCCTCCTCTCAAGTCTTTGGTAATTGAGGTTCCGATGATCCAAATGTCTTTTTCCTGACCTTGTGTTGACCTATCTAGTTTTTCTGAAACTTTTTTCACATTGTCTGATGACTTTTCCTGTTTGTTTTGTCTAATTTCTTCACTGTTTTTAGGTTCATCAGTCTGTTTTTGTTCCTCTTTGCTTTGTTTTGTTTGTTGGTTTTCCATCTTTTCTTTTGTTGGTGTTTTTTCTACATTTATTTTCCGAACTTCTGTATAAATGTGTGTACTCATCTCATTCATATTTTGAATTACTTGATCTTTTGAATCTCTGAGTTCCTGTCTCACAACCTTTAATTCTTTTTCACATCCGCAATTTTCTTTTCGAGGTAAAGATGTTGACACAATTCCATCATAGTGTTTCACTTGTTTTTTTATTTCTTCTATCTCCTTATTAAAACTTTTCTCTAGTTTTTCAAGATTCTGTTTTATCCCAGTGATATCTTCTTTCATTTCAGTAAGATTTTCTAGTTTTTCTTTTATCTCTAAACTAATTTCTACAATTTTGTCAATTTGATCATGATTTTCTATTTGATTTCTTTCTATTACATGAATGGCACTTTTCAATTTGTCAATTTCCGAAAGTGTTTCTGGATTTTTATTATTTTGTGTTTCAGAGTTTTTCTGTTTTGTATCTGTGTTTTGTGTTTCAGAGTTATTCTCTTTCGGTCCCACGGTTTTTTCTACTTTCTTCTCTACGAATTTTAATTGAATCGAGGCAGGCTCTTCATCATCTGTTACTTTTGTCTCTTTATTTATTTCGGCTGTTTCTTTTTCTGGATTGTAAGTTTGACTAATTACACAGAAAGTGTCATCTTCAAATTCTATGTTGCTAAGAATTTTGTCAATTACCTGGGCTGAGTTATCTCTCTTTTCACGTATGAGCTGTGACACTGTCTCCTTAATTTTGGGATATTCAGATTCGCACCATTTTTCTGTTAATTGACCTTGTACCTGTGCATTATTTGTTGTGTAGAATAAAGTTATAACAATTTTTTGTTTCTTTGCCGTATTAACATGAATGACTGTTTTAAATAAGCTTGGGTTAGGAATCTTCCACTCAAATTTCTTCTTTTCATCACTGACGGTTATCAAGTTATTTTTAGTATCAAAGTCTGACCATTGAACCATGTGAACTACCGTGTTCATTTCATTGCCTAGTATTTGATAATATCTTAACAACATTGCTCTTCGCCATAGTAAGACCGAGTCTTTTGTTGAAATGTGGAATGTAGCTTGTTTCCCTGATTTTGATATGTTGATTTGATCGCCGCCATTTTTGTTTACATCGGGGCTGGCGCCTTGACTCGTCCTTCTTTTGGGCGATTTGATCATGTCTGATTCTGTTATTTTTGCAGTTTATGCCTTTAACGTCTATGTTTTAACTGTGAATGTTTTTAATTTCTGTACCGCTCGAATTTTTGCCCATTTTTCCACTTTTAGTTGGGAGTCTAAAAACCTTGCTTCATCTTCTAAGGGAGGTAATATAGAACTTCCTTGCAC
Source organism: Arcuatula senhousia (assembly GCA_963971305.1). Taxonomy (NCBI): domain Eukaryota; kingdom Metazoa; phylum Mollusca; class Bivalvia; order Mytilida; family Mytilidae; genus Arcuatula; species Arcuatula senhousia. Next base: position 13,155,113 of record OZ020315.1, read on the forward strand.
GTGGAGGCCATTTGACAGGGCAATGTTGATATTTGGCTATATTAGGGTGAACTCAAAAACGCAAAGAAAATGCTCCAGCAAAACGGATCAAATTTACACCTCCAAAATACTAAAACTTTATGCAAAAATTATTTATCTAGACGCTGCTTTGCCTTACTAAGCGATTGAATGTGTAGTTGAGGCCCTACATAGACTGCAAAAAGACGTGAAATATCAGTCATTTTTTCCAAAGTGTAGAGATGAACCTTAAAACGATCAGTATTTATGTAAAAATCCTTACAATTAAAATATTTTGTAAATATTATATAGGCCAATTGCTACTGACTAAAGGTAAATAGAGAGATGTTTGATCTAGACTGTATGTAGCACTTTATCTGCCTAAATTTGGATGGGTTGCGATAAGGCCCTATTTTGGCCCATCTAATGGCGAAATTAAAATAAAAAGTATTTCTAAACCTGTTAGATGAAACTTTATTTTGTAGCCAAATGGTTGTACTGTTATGAATGAATACTCTTTAATACTTTTGCATACACACTAGTTTGAAAATAACGTTCAAAACTTACCCATTTTGAATGAAAATTTCATCTTGATTTAAGGAATATTTCACGGCAGACCTTCAATACATTCAAATTTTGTGCTAATATACTTGAAGACAGTGTTTGCCAATTCTACTAAAGGTTCCCCGTATATATACATTACTTTGAACATCAATTTTGAATTAACAATAAAGACTAATCTTAAGAAAAACGAAGAAAAACAAGATAATTTTTCAATATGTCTTGCACGCAGAACCAGCTTGAAACTCTCACTAAAAATGTGTGTCACTAATACAAGTTTTTGAACAAAATATGGAGCTGGTTCCGTGTGCAAGACTATTCTTCCGGAAAGAATATATATCACTCAATTTGACCACTTTTCCATAGGCGCAATGTTAAAATCATTTGCGGTGGTTCATTTTAAGCACCATTTACTAAAAAATAAAATGAGATTTTATACTAACTACGATTATTTTCAAGAAATATAAACATATACCTTTCCAACAAGACATTTTTTGGTATAATTTATCTAATTTTAATTTTGTCTTTCATGGTGGGCTGAAAAGGGGGTCTTATCGCAACCCATCCTTTGTTACACGAGACGGAATGCTCGCTGAGAAGGCCACATCTTGGTTTGCAAGTATACGCACAGCTAGAAGGAAACTCCTTTGATGACTTGGAGTAAACCTCAGGCTGTGAACAAGATACATCCCAACCCTTGTGTGTACATAAATTCACAAATCATATAATAAATATTTCAAAAAATGTCGATAGTCAATGACATTCGTTAAGGTATTTTTGTGTTACCACTTGTTAATCAAATTTCTTTTCATTTTAGGGATATTTTAGTATACGATGTACATTTGAAAATAAAGCCATCGATGCATTTCGAAAGATATGACGAGTTATGTTGATACCTACCACTTTCATGTATAATCGTGGAAGGTAAGCATGGCTGATGGAATTTTAACCTCCCTGTGATTAGACCGCGCGTTGAGCACAAACACTTTATTTAGTATATATCAAAGTGATAAAACCATACAATGACATGTGAATTTAAATAACTTTTCTAAGGTTTCTTACGGTTCCCCATACCCATTGCATAGAAATAATTTGGGCTTCAGTTCGTCTATATTTTGTTTTATTTTGATGTGGCCTTCATTTATCTTTTGGCTTTAGTGCCTCTGATGAGTCTTAAGTAGAAAATACGCGCGTCAGTAGTAGCAAAATTATTTTTTTTAAGAACCAGACATGTCAAAATTGATTTACGATCTGTGTGATAGAATGCCATTTTTGGCTTTTCCCTCTTTATGTTCAACAAAACTTTTCTATTTGACCGAATCAAATTTTGTCTCACAGTTGGTTCGCTAAGACACATTCCGCCATGCCTGAGAACTCTTTTGACTTTAAAATTATGAAATATGCATTTCATGTAGGGCAGAGTGCGTATGTGTATCGCCATGTAGATAAAAAGTACTTCCATCTAACACTTTTTCTTCAAGCTGTTTTAATAAAATTTCTTGTTGTTTTAATAGTTCCTGTTGTTGTTTTACAAGCACCTGCTGTTGCATTGTATTTTCTAACTCTCCTACACGATATTCTAAAGTTTTATCCTTCAAACAAGAAATCAAAGCCCTAAAGCGTTAAAAGGCAAGCAAAATATATGCAGATATTTTAAAAGTTAATGATGGCACAGAAGATTATTCAATCTATAACCAATCATATATTATATAAACTTTCGGGTGCACATGCATTGTATTGTACACGAATGGTATCGATTCAAAACCCCTTCGATAAAATTGAACTCGTCCAGCATGTATTAATAGTGTATCAATTGTGTATTGAATTTTATGAATGAATCAGAAATTAACCTACACTAAACCAATGAAATAACAGCAATATTTGAAGGCAGAGTGCACGACGAATCAAGTTACAGATAAATATTCATGTATGTTCTTGAGCCGATCATTAAAATGTTCGTTTTGTAAATTGCAAAGGAATTAATAAAACTTGTTTTGTGTCGTTTAAAAAGGGAGATTTTTTTTTAATGCATTAAATTATATTGTAACATATAAGATTATATTTTAAAAAGGAATATGGAAAATAAAGAATAACAGTAGGCAGATTACTCCGTCAATACGAAAAAAACGCAAAAGCCAGAAATAACGTTATGACTACATAACGCTTGCCTAAAAAAACAATATTGGTACACACAGCATGGCTGTTAAGCCAATTAATACCGATAAGTCAACATACTGAAGATAATCTTTTCCAATGCCTTATCTCCATAATCACAAATGTTTGTCACGATTTATTTTTCTTTCATTGTACATGTAAGCTTGTTCTACAAATGACCTATATCATTGGAGATAGATTTTGATTCCTTTTTCGAGGTTTTTGGGTGCAAGCAATTTCCTATTTATGAAATAATCCTTTCAATTATTTTGAATTGAATGTTGCTGATGAGAGATTTCTACTCGAAACATTCCCAGCGAACATTGCATATCACAGCCCTATAGTTGATAACTTTTGCAATTTGCCAGAAAACAGTACAAAGCAGGATATGAACTTTGACAAAAGCTTAGGTGGAAGAAAATAAACTTTGTCCTGAAAAAGCTTTTACATTCGTCTATAAAGCAGACCTGAAAGGATGTCATCTTGTTTAGACCTGACATTAGTGTGCAACTGCTCTCAAAAGCAAAGTTGTTAACACAGGGGTACGTTGCTCCCAGGTTGTGTCATCAATCATGAAATGTTACGGAAGACATCATGTGCTTGTATACAAATACGGTATTTATATCTCTCAGATGAGCACAGATGTTGGTTTGACATAGAGTTTTGTAATGTTATCCTTTCCCGATTTGACCAACACTAAATTGATCTTTGGCAACGTACAGGTTTGCTATAGCAAGCAGGAACCGCTTACGCTTCCGGAGCACCTGAGTTCACTTGTTCCGACTTTTGTTGTTTTGTGTGTGTGTTTCCTTTTTTTTTCTTTTTTTGTTGTTGTGTGATTTGATTCGTTGTGATGATTCTTTTTCCACAGAACGATAATTAAAATATACTTGTAGATTTGATACAGTTTTAAACAAAATACAATTTTTAAAATTTGAACCAATCAGACCTGTATCTGATATATTACTAAAATAAAATGCACTGTAATTGAAGAACAATATGATATTAAATCAATGTTTTTAGGCATCCCCTCAAAAATTTTCCCAAGGTTTTGTTGTCATTTAGGTTGAAAATGTAGTAAAACACATTTATAACCAATTTCCCTTTAGTCTGGTTTATTTCGCTCATAATTATTCGACCATGTTGATTGATTAATTGTTTACCATCGTGACGACAGATGTATACATTTTACTACAATTAATACAGTCATTAATAGGGATATCAGATGCTTTGTTCTCGAAGATTTTGATATGGTAATTCCATGGGAACAATTGAAATTATCTTCATTGCTTAAAGACATAGAACCTATCAATAGCGCATTTTTTTTTCAACTGAATGAAATACACTATATAAAAGATCTATGAATGTCTAGTATACAATCAAACAATGTTACTGTAATTTCAACCCTGAAAATCATCTGACAAAGAGATTTTGATTTTTGGAGTGCCCTCAGCGAGAATCGAACTCACAACATTTGGGACATCTACGGCGTATGCGCCTAGCGTACAGAACAGAAGTTGTAACCACTACACCATCCAAGGCTCCTCAAAAGAAGAGCTTTCGTTTGGGTATGTTACTTTTCACTGCGAAGTACAATTACAACTTATTCTGCTAACATAATGTATGAAGCGTCGCAAGGTTTTTTATTACAGAGCTATTAATTTGAATGTATACACGGATTCATTGGAGTTTTGATAAATTCCATAGCCTTATGATATTCATGCATGGTCTATTTATAGCTATCTCTAACGTGTTATGTCCCAAATGTTGTGAGTTTGATCCTCGCTGGGGGCACTAAAAAAATCAAAATATTTTTGTCAGATGATTTTCAGGGTTGAAATTACAGTAACATTGTTTGACTATATTCTAGACATTCATATAAATTATCAAATTCGAATAATCTGCAGTTTCTGTGGAATCCAATGGAGCATGAACGTAAACACGTTAGAGATAGCTATAATTAGACCATATAGATATACCTTCTAAAACTTATCTTTATACCTTCTAAAACTTATCTTTACCCGCATAAAAGCCAATTTTTTTTCAGCTTCATAGAAAATAATCAGTTGTTGATTCTTAACGTTGAATAAGTGTTGTCCAGCATAAATATTTACTTTTGATAGACAGATATTATCATGCCCTTTACTAAACACATTTAAGTTATGCTCTTCGTACTCAAACTTGGTAATTTTAAGAACCATGCAATAGGTGCTATAGTGATTTTTGCAGATTATATTATTTTTGTTGTAATGTGAGTTGGTTTGATAAAAAAAATGTCTTAAGTGTAAAAAAAACTGAAAATAATATGTGGTTGCCATGGAAACCAGGACATCAAAACATCACCATAAACTACCCTCAAAAAGAGCAAAATACAGCATATTTGGATTATCTTTATTTATGATGAATGAAACAAAATACACAAAATTTGTATTGTATTATTAAAATCAACCATTTTTCTGTATCAAATACTTAAAACAAAATAAAATCTATTTTTATAAATAACGTTGCCATGGTAACCAAATTCATATATTTCATAGTTCAGTGAAAACTCCAAAAACTGTGTCTTTTTCAGCCCTTTTAAATATCAGGGTATTGATAATAACAATATATAGATAACATTTTTTTGTTAACTAACCTTTTAGGTACAAACATAAAAAAAATTATTTTTGTAGCCTCTTCTGGATTTTTCAGAAATTGCCCCCAAACTTAACACATTTGAACATTTTTAGAATTTCTATGAAATAAATAGAATTTAATTTAAACTTTAAAACAATTCAAATATACTATACAAGCATTTATTATATTTAATGACAAAATCTTAGCACAATATTTTTAAAATGAAACAATTAAATACTGTCAACTTTCATTTTTTTTAATACTTTGGTTACCATGGTAACCAACATGACATAAGACTCAAAATAATTACCTATCATCCTTTTGAACTACTGTTTGAACAAGTATGACATAAATAATAACAGTTTATTCACATTTTTCAAACATGTCAACACATTCATGTACTTTAAATATTAGTTAATTCAATTTATAATTGAAACCTCTGTTAATCCCTGCAAAAGGACTATGTGAAGACACCGGTTATGTGACAACAAAAAGCTAAAAGATGCAAAAAAATTCACTTATGTTTATAAATATATAAAACTTAAATAAAATTTGGTTTTTTTTATTCAAGTTTTATCAAAATACTTTAAAATAGTAGCAAATGCCCCAAACATTCCTTAATAAACACAATTTTCAAATAACACAAGGGAGATAATTCATGTGAAAATTGAAAAAAAAAATTACAAAGATTTGTCAAGTACACAAAACTTTAAGATGTTGACTCACTATCTTTTGTTGTTCTTTCTTTTTAAGATAACAAAAAAAAACATAAACTTTGAGATAAAAAACTAGAATTCAAATTTATAGATTTTTTTCTGAGACAAGATTTTATGCTAATCTTCCCTATATAATCTATAGTAATTATAGTAACTTTTAAACTTACTTTAGCGAAAAAAAGCCTGGAAAAGTTCATAATTGTGGTATTGCATCTAGCAGTGAAATACCCTTGACCCCAAAGATGGAGATTCGAAGATATAAACCTTAACCTAAAGCTAAACATTAAAATATAAGTTGCAGTGACTAATTGTTAGTGGTACCCAAGACATATATCTAGTGATGAAAAACCATTAGACTCCAAGCCTTTAGTTTTTGAGATATGGACCTTATCCAAAAAATGAAAAAAAGTCATGTGGAAAGTATTGGTTGGATTGGCCTAATATCAAGTAAATGGGGAAGCCTTACCCTAGACATATCCATGTAATAAACCCTTAGAACTTTTCACCAATGTGTCACAGACATACATATACCTGTATGTTTGACCTACATACATTGTCAGACCATAAAATACACATACAAGTTTATCTAAGTCCTGCTGCAATTAAAATTTAAACTTTAAAATTGTAGCAGAAAGGTACAGATTAATCTCAGTTCACTGTTAAATACAACAAGGAAGCTAACTTCATTTGACATATATAAATTTACAGTGTATGTACATTTCCAAGAAAAGTTACAAAAGTAGATTAAGTTCTTCAATAGCCTCTGCTTATTGATGATAGCTATTGCTGTATCGATATCGTCATCATCACTAGGGGGGATGTGTGAGTGTGATGCTACTGCTAGCCTAGAAAAATATGATGCTATCTGACTAGGATTGAGATAGTCACATGGTTTGAACATTTTTGCTCCATCATCACAGCATATTCTCATTTTTCTTGACACACCACTTGGGTTAGCTTTGTTTCCTGACCTTTCACCTTCATCAAAAACATTCTTCAGAAAGTTTTTAATCTTATCTGAAAACCTTACATGTTTCCTCTCTCTTTTTAACGCCCATCCTTTGGCCAATGTGCTATCTCCAGCAGTAAGGGCAGAACTAGATGTTTTAGATGAAGTTGAGGCTAAATCTAAACATGTCTCTTTCCATTTAATTCGGATGCCATCAAAGGTAGAAAAATGATAGCGGTGATTGCCAATAAAACAATGGTCATGGATGTCAGAGTAGGAGTTTAAGATGACAGAACATTCTGGTTCAGGACACTGTAATGTGAATTCAGAGTCCTCTGGGTTATTCTCCACAGCTTCTGATGTTTGACTATTTGGCATGTTAATAACCCCATATTGCTGTTGCGGTTGCTTAAAATCAGAGATTATTTTCAGTGTAGAGTCAAGATTTACAGGGATTATACTTTGCTCTTGTCCTCTACCAATATTATAGTTTCTCCAATATGTGATACAGTTTCTATCGAACCTCACATTTGCGATTTTGGTAATTCCTTTTATTTTATATGTTAAAACAACTTGATCAGATGGAGGAATTTCGACATGCGCTACCTGGCATCCTGGTACACCATTACCACAGTCTAACGCTAGCTTCATATCTGCTGCTGATGTTATATTTCCTCCACTTTTCACATAGCTACGCAACTTCCCCCTCATGTGTGCAATTTTGGCATCGCAATAAGATTTTCCATTTTGTGCCTCACTAAAGTCATATCGTCTGATTTTGATGCCTACAACATAAAAAAATCTCAGGTTAATATTCTTTTATATTTAAAATATGTGCTCATAAGACATGGGTGATCCTGCTGGCCCAAAACAGAAAGTTGATGTAAGACCCGTCAGAAAATCGTTTAGGATGTATAGTTTGTCATATTCTACCATGTTTTTCATGCAAGGTTTCTGAGAAAAGCTTGACAGAAATATGTATTTATGTTAAAATTGATTTTCAGAGTTGTCCAGCCCCAATTTGACAGGTCTGAATGTTGCTTAGGATGAATGGTTTGTCACACTGAACTATTAAAGTTTCAAATTATTCTGATGTATGGCTTCTGGGAAAACTTGACCATAATTCATACGAATGGACATGAGTAAAACTTAATGCCCCCAACATGTTGTTTAGGGGCACTAAAATTTAATATAAGTATTTTAGTTTAGAATAAATATAAAGTACTGATATAAACCCACAATTTTGAAAAGCTACATGCCAAACATCAATTTGCTGCAGCATTTAGTTACTGGGAAAACAGCAAGAAAACATTTTGTGACAACACAGGAGGCCAGACGACATATGTTGCTGAAGTGACTTCTTGTAACACACTGAAGGCATCATAAAAACTAGAAAATGTGTCTATGAGCCACAGGATGGCCCTCCCGTTCTTGAAATATCATTGACCCTCAATGTGTATTACCTGGGATATGGACCTTTACCAAGAAATTGATCAAAAGTGTTCATGTGTAAAATATAAGTCCCTGTGACCTTATTTCTGGTGGGTGGTGCCATGTTACAAAGACTCATTGAGTTGTGAAATATTATTGACACCTAACATGTAGTATTCAAGATATGGACCTTAACCAAGAACTTAACCAAAGTCATTCATGCATAATAAAGGTCACAGTGACCTCATTTATAGTGCATAAAATATAGATCACAGTGACCTAATTTTTATTGGGTGGTGTCATGTTACCCAAGACACATCTAGTGGTGAAATACCATTGACCATCAACATGTAGTATCTGAGATATGGACCTTAACCAAGAACTTATCCAAAGTCATTCATGCGTAAAATATAGGTCACAGTGACCTAATTTCTAGTGGGTAGTGTCACCTTACCTAAGACACATCTAGTAGTGAAATATCATTGACCCCCAACATTTAGTATCCAAGTTATGGACCTTGACCAAGAACTTAACCAAAGTCGTTCATGCATAAAATATAGGTCACAGTGACCTAATTTCTAGTGGGTGGTGTAGCCCTACCCAAGACCCATCTGGTGGTGAAATATCATTGCCCCCCAACATCTAGTATCCGAGTAATGGACCTTAACCAAGAACTTAACCAAAGTGTTACGGACGTACAGACAAGGGTAAAACTATATGTTCATTCCACATACGTGGTCGGGTCATAATAATATTTTTTTATGAACAGAACTCCTAGTTCCTTTCAAAATCAAATGGTTGTATCTTTATACCTGTATTTTCTGAAATCTTTGGAATGCAACACCAAAGATTGCTGCAATGGTAACAACCAGCATTGTCACTTCTGATAAATGATGTGGTAACCTCCGGTTGATGTGCTTTTAAAGTTAACAGAACATGTTGTAGTAAGCAGGCAACACTGTACCAATCTTGTTTTGCTGAGTCAAGTACATGAACATATGTCCGATGCTGAAAAGATAAATTAAATAGCCAAAATATCATAATTGCACCAATAAAATTGTAATAAATACTTATCTAAAAGTAATATTCAAATGCATTTTTCTTATGTTTGTTTTTGTTTGTTTTTTGGGTGTTTTTTTTTTTTTTTTTTTTTTTTTTGGGGGGGGGGGGGGGGGGGGGAAGGGAGATTTTACATTAGACTATATGTAGATCTATAGGTAGATCTTACATATAAAATATTAATAAGACTTATTATATATTCCAATATTACATATACTTCAGCATGTTCAGAGTGTTTTGTTTCTTTTTTTATATTTTACGATTTTACTTATAGTTCTTTAGATATGGAGATTCTCATAATCACCAGCCTGGTCATTTTCAAAAATGTTGGTGGTTGACTTTCCAATATATCATACAACATTAACCTAAAAGTAAACGTAACCCAGAGTACTGGTAAAGTGTCATCTAAATGTATCTAATGTACATGTATATTAGTTTCTTTTATACATGAATAAATGCTTGCCTTTAGATTTCCATGTTCATCTTTAAATGCACATACAATCACATGCCAATTAAATCCTTTCTGGGCAAACCAGTCACTTTGCTTCTCACGGAACATAAGGGGCAAGAACTTCATCGCCCAATCCATCACAATGAATACTTCCCCTTCCTTCAAATTTTGTAACAGCTCTTGTCTACATGAATCTTGAGCAACACTTCTTACAATATGGTTTTTCCACTCTATGATATTCCTCTCTGATCTTTCAATATCATGATACATGTCCTCCTTCTTTTCTAATGATAAGTCTAAAAAGACGAGTTTTTAAAGTTTATTGGTTATGAATATATAAACTGTACAAATTTTTTTCTAAAACTTCTAAAACAAGTTTTCGAAAATCTTAAGGTTAATGGGGACAGGTGTCATGTGACCAAGCACATCTAGATATGCAAAGAAAATGCTAGCATATCAATAAATACATAACAAAAATATTAAATGAGTTAATCAAAGAAATGTTTAAGCATATAATAATATTTTTTAAACAGAGATATAACTATTAACTTAATAAATCATTGTTTTGAAAATATCAAGGGAGATAATCCATGTAAAGTATGACCATGGTCTCATTAACCCCTTCTGGGTCAATTGGTCCCTCCTTCAAATAGTCCATTAAAAATAAAAAATGCAGTGTTATTGTTTGTAATTGTTAAAGTTTTATTGGATTAATAATGAAATCATGTGTACAATCAAATGAAACTTTAAGATTCACTCATTTTAAATATCCTTGATTCATTTTTGACAAGTGTATGAATTTTGTTTACATGGCTGTGTGAAAAGGCTCCATGTGGTAGACCGGAAAGCATGGTAAAAAAGGTATTTTGAGTATTTTGTAAACAATCCAACTTTGCGAAAAAAGTAATCCTTGATGGTGAATGTTTTATACCAGCATTAGACAGAAAATTTTATTAGCTTCGCAATGATATATAACATGTGTACCATCTTACCCGTATTTGTTCAAGCAAAAATTTCAAAAGAAAATGAATGTGAATGTCAAAAGGGTTATTTGAGACCTTAAGAATACAGCTTATTTGTGCCTTCTGTAGGCTATCCTGGTAGTTTTACAATGGTACCCCCTTAGCAACCATTGTATTTTTTGCTTTTTGTCACTATATTTACCCTCATACAGGAATAGAAATATTGTTTGATGCATATTTTTCTCCAAACCTCACTTTTAAACAGAAATTTAGGCACTCTTGTTCATATTTTGGTTATTCACTCGATCCAATTAGTTATCCTATTAGTAAATACCTTTGTTTTCTGAAATTATGGATTTCAATTTGATTACTGCTTCTTTGAAATCCTCACACCTCTGGCACTTCAGGTCATGCTGATGGTCACAAATCTTGTTTAACTTTGGACTAGTCTCATCACTCAAAGCGTAACTCAAACAATGGTCAGCACAGGAACTGTCTTTTGTTATATGAAGCTTAAACTCAGTCTTTATATAGAGTTTACTGGACATAAACTTTTCTTTGCATTCTTTCAATTCTGTGTTTTCATTTATAAAAGTCTGTTCAACATCCTTGATAATACTTGTAATGGTATCAAATGCAACTCCTCCGTCAGCAGCAATGTTATCCAGTCCTTTTAAGTTTGTCCTCTTATCAGCTGGACATTCAGCCAATATCTTATAAAGGGAAGACTTTGACAGTGGCTGGAATTCTGTTTCTTTGCAAAAGGATAAATATGTTTCAACTAGAGTAGAGTGGTAGGCTGTCCTTACAACACTGGGAATGGTAATGGCTAATCCCGTGCTCAGTTTCATGTTCTTTGTACCAAAAGCAGTAATCTAAAAAAAAAATGTTAGTTCATTTTTGGTGAACCCAAAGGGTTGGAAAAAATGATGAATTTCAATTATGAAGATTTTACAATATTCAAGTCAGGTGACAAAACCTGCCTTTGAGTAATTCTCATTTAAAGATATGCAAGCAAGATGGTGAGCAGTGACCTCTGGTCATGTTGAAGACTGCTGGCTGCTTTTAATTGTGATTCTTTAAAAATTTCTGGTAGTGTTGCATACACTTATTCAACATCTCATTGTTGTCTTTTCAACTTTCAAAGTATATCATTTTCCACAAGGAACCTTGCAATCTTAAAACTGCCAGAAAGAAATACCTATATCTAACCTGTCCCAGACTAGGCAACAATTCAATCATTTCTTAGTATCAAACTTTGTTCTTACTTGATGAAAAGTTGGGTCAAAGAAGAAGTCAAGGGCATGATCAAGCTTTTCTTTGTCCATCTTTTGTCTTTTCAATGGTTCTGCTTTAGGCAAACTTGCTCCTAAAATAGAATAAAGAGGTATTTTTTCCCTTTGAGCAATTGAAAAATGAATCTTTTATCAACAAAATCATTGATAAATTTCAAATTAAAGTTTCACTGGTTTAAAGTTTAGCTGGAAATCTGGTGACCACTTTGAAAATGGCTGCCTATAAAAAAATTCTCTGATTGCAAAAGTGAATTCTACATTATTACCTTATATACCCAGAGAACATAATTTTTTTTGACAATGATGGAAAAAAATTTACACCAGAAATAAGCTCGGCCAACCACAATTTATACCTTATATACCAATTTTCATTAAAAAATATGAAGTTTAATTTGTTTCAAAAAAATCTCCCCTTTTTATTTCTATGGCAAAAATCTTAAAATCACAATTATTTTAATGATAGGTGTTATAAATCTATATTATCTCTTAAACTAGGAATTCAAAGTTAACTAATATTGCAACAGATATAAATAAATTGTGAATTTAATTATCTCCCCTTTTTAATATTGGGTTTTTTTTTTGGTGCAAATATAGGAAAATCAGATTTTTTTTATGATAGGTTTGGTTTTTTTTTTTTGTTTTTTTTTTTTGAGGGGGGGGGGGGTAATATGTTAACTTATTAACCTGCACCAAATCTTGATGAATGTTTTCGTGCCTCATCAATTGCATGAATGGTCAACCCTGGTATCATTTGCTGCAGTTGAGATTTCGTGTGTGAATCTGCAATCATAGACAGCTACTGCAATTTCATATTCTTATCTGTACTTTCTACATATAGACTGATCAGTAGAATATGTAGTGATGAATCTTGTGTTACACATGCCTTTGGTTCAATTAGTTTAAGTAGCTTTTCTCCTTGGCCTGGTGCAATGGCTGAAAAGTTAACATATATGTTAAAAGTTATACAAGTAGCTATATACAGTGCATTTGTGATCACTTAAGTCTATAAAGTTATTAGCTTGGTCTTAAGTTCTTGAAATAAGGATAGTTATGGAAAAGGTTATGCAAAAGGTGACAATGCCATTACCCACCACGAAGACCCAATGCAACACCCGAAGAACATTCTTAAGAAACAATGAAAAAAAGGCTCCAAGTTCACAAAATCATTCAAACGTGAGAATGGGTTCAAAGTCACATTATGAAGACAGTTATGTAGACCATGATCGAAGTGACTGTATACCAAATATCACATGCCTAGCTATTATACTTTTCTCTCAATTCATTTTCCACAAAATTCTTTAATTTATACAAAAAAGTGTTTTGCCAGAAAAACCCATCTAAGTTCACAGAGTCACTTAACCATGAAAATGTGATCTGAGTAAAACAGCATGGGATGAGTTTCGTAGAACATAATCCCAAGCGTCTGCATACCAAATATCATGCCTAGCTATTACATTTTTCTCTCCACTCGTTTTCCACAAAAGTCTTATAAAAAAAATACTCTGTCGCCCGAAAGTATTTTATGTCTCTCTTTCAGCGACTACTAAGTATTCCCTAATGTAGGGGAGAGAAAAATAAAATTCTTAGTGGACAAAGAGTATTTGCTGCAAACAAAACCCAAAGAAATTTGAAAATACCATAGAATAACATACCATTTAACAGGGCATTGACAGATTCTGTAGCCTTTCGTTTCAAGCATCTTAAAGTTGAAGGTCTAAGAGATTCAATTTCATTTTGAATCCTAAATTTCACAGGACTAATTTTTCCTTGTCCTAAGATCATCATGGCATTGTTTAACTCTGATAGCGACAAATCATTATCCATATTTTCTTGGCTCCATGAGGATACTTGTGATGATGTTTGGGAATCTGATAACTGAATAAATAGAATGAGATAAATTTCATTGTGTAAAAACAGACAATTCAGTAACATGAAGAAAATCATGAGTATAAACAAGAGCATAAAAAAATCAATAAACTTTTTTTCTAATTTCATAAATTTTATAGTACATTTTGTATCTCCATTTAATGATATCCAACAGCAACTGAAATTCTTCATGCACATCTTCATATGTATACATCCTTCATAAAGAGTTTCATCAAAATCCATCAACGATTAAGAAGGAGTTGCTCTAACAAAGTTTGCCAACAGACAGTCAGAAAGGGTGATTCCTATATACCCTCCAATCTTTTTTACAAAGAGGGGGGAATAATATATCTTGATATTTTTTAAAAGGTTATCCTCCAGACATCTTTTAATCTCAATATTAAAACGAAAAACTATGGAATATATGCCAGAAAGAAACAACATATACATGTAGACATGATATTGAGCAAACAATGCTTTGTTTTAAGGTCATGTTACATTTTTAAAAAGAAACAAGAGGGTTGTATTGCGTCTTGCTTATTGTTAAATTATTTAATAAATGTAAGTTGATAGAGGATGGAAGTCGCAATCTTTATAACTTACCATATCCTCTTCATTTGAATGATCAGCATCTACAGGGTGGTCAGTGCAAACAGCAGGTCTTAAACAAGACAACTGTAAAGATATTCAATTAAGAAATTATGGAAAATGTAAGAATGTCTTAAAGCAAAATTAAGAAGACAATTGTAATGTGTTTTGAAAGTATTGCACTTGTCATTACTCTGCCAGAACACCTTAGTTCACTCTTGTTCTGACTTGAGTTTGCATTTTCAGCCGCTGTTCAGTACATGTTTTCTTCATGTTTTCTGTGTGTTTGTGCTGATATTCTTTGCGTTTGCTGGTTTTGCCTTTGCTCTTATTATACCTCTTTGATTCTTTCAAATGGAGAGATAATTGAAGCAAATAAAGGTAATAACAAAATTACCCAACTTGGAGAATCAATCTCAAATGTCCATAAGCAAGACAAAACAAGGAATACATACCGGTAAAAATTGAAGATTGCAATGGTCATTCATACATGCAAGTATTGTATTTTTTAGTTGTCAGCCAGTGAAAGACAATGAGCAGCAACTTTTGGTCACATTGGAGAATGCTGGTTGTCTTCCTTTGTGATTTTTTTCAAATTTCTGTTTGGTATTGAAGGTTGTATGTGTCATATACAAATGTACTATTCCACATCTCATTTAATACCAAGTTTCATTAAATTTGATCCAGTACCTCAGACATGTCAAAGATGTTGCCCTGGAAAACTTTATGACAGACAGACAGCTGGACATGATAGAAACATTTTTTTTTCTCCACAACAATGTGGGAAGAGGCATAATAATTTAAAAATGTTTAGAGACATAAGTGTCTCATATATACATTTTCAAGTTTATAAATAATATTTACCAAACTTACCCCATTGTGCTTTTCAAATAAATCATAAAAAATAGTACACATACCCTTGTATTTGTGATCTGTCCAGTATCATCTTTAGTGTCAATATTGCTAATATCTGAGAATAAAAAAGGCATCATATCAAACAAAAATGGAGAAAAGATGAACATTACTGTGGTCTTCATGGAAGCATTTTAGTAGAACTAATGAATGATTCCATTCATGAGAAACTTTTCAACAGAGATACAAACAGTACATCAGGTCCAAACAGATATTGGAAGTATGACAGCTGAGGACATACATGTACAGTTTGTCACACTGAACCATTTTGATATTACTTGTAATGTTACTATCATCTACTGATTACTATACAGTTCAAAATTTTTTTTTTCTAGCTAGTGTCCACTCCATTTGAAAGTACTATTTAATTTTATTTCTTTTTTGCTTACATGTAGTTGTTAAATTCTTTAAGGTAATGTATTTATCTAAGATGGTGGTAAAGGGTTATTTTCTTAAAACACTGTCTATGTTTTATTTATATTCTAATTGTTTTCATGATTTAGATTTCTCATGTTATTGTGTTGGTGCTCAGTTTTTGATGGTTTGTTTGATGGTGCTTTACATTTTCAGCTACACATGTACATGTATATGTGGGAGATGAACAAAAAGGGGGTGATACAATGCAGCAGGGCTCTTTAGAGTGTGAGGAACCTGGCATTTTTCCAAACATGCTGCACCACTAGGATTTCCAGTCAGGTTTTTCACATTATAGCCTGTCAACCCCACATCTTTCAATGTCAGGGCTGTACCTCAGCCCCAAGTTTCGTGCTGATCATAAACATCCCATTGCACATGATTGAGTATTCATCTTTTTTTAATAAATTTATATTTTCAATTAAATTCAAAAATCAATTTAGTTTTCATGCTTGACTACCCCCATATATAATTACATGTAAGTGCAATATAAATCTTATCATTTTTTATATTTATCTGTACCTTCAGTTGGTGGAGAATGCTCATTGTCTGGTAAAATATCTTTACATATGTTGGTTAAAACTCTATAACATCCATAGCAAATACCTACCAAAAAACATATTGTAACATAAATGCATGAAATGTGTAAGACTACAGTGAAGTCATTGTTAAAGACAAATATTATTACATTCAAACATTTTCAATTGAACTGGCATCATGTAAAGACCATTTATCTAAAAAAGGTGCTCCATTATTGAAATCTTGAGTTAAACATGTAAAAAAAATTTAAAGGCCTCTCTTTGGCCAATGAACCCCCTTGGAAAAAGTTAAATTTGGATGTGCATGCAACTCACGAAAATAGATACCCTACGAATCATTATGAAGTTTACATAATGATTCGTAGGGTATCTATTTTCGTGAGTTGCATGCACATCCAAATTTAACTTTTTCCAAGGGGGTTCATTGGCCAAAGAGAGGCCCTGTCAGTGACACCTTTAAATTTTTTTTAGATTTTACATTTTACAAATATCTTTTTTGTGGTAAAAGATTTTTCAAAAATTCTTTTTGAAAATTGTTCTGTATAATCATTCCTTCAAAATGTAAAAAGAATTTTTGAAAAATCTTTAACCACAAAAAAGATATTTGTTATGTCTCTAAGAGTGGTGTACCACTATCACGGTGTTCAGTCACAGTATGTCTCTTGGTGTACCATGCTGAATCTAAGGACATATGTTTTTTGTTGTTGGAGTTTTTACAATATTTTATTTATTTGCAAAAACTATCAGGTAAACCATTGAAAGTCATATGCTTTAGCTTACCACTTGATATATTATACATACATTTTGTAACATGAATCATGATATTGTTCTAAAAGTTTTGTTCAAAACTCAAATAATTATCAGGCCTGTCAAGTCTTATTCATTTGGGGTGAGACTCACACAATTTTGGACCAAATCAACCACCTTTTTTCTTTATCTTGTTTTATTTGCATGTTTAAAGGGACAGCCATTTGATTATGAGGGGGGCCTGGCAGTTTCAGTTGAGACACATTATTTATTTTCAAATTTTTTCAGGCCATAATATTTACTTTTTGCCACTATGCGTCAAGAATATCTATTTTCTACCAACAACATACTTAACTGAGCAAGGATCTTTGGACAGATTATTTTCCCGAAAACAGAGGCCAGATTATTTATTTCCATCTTTTTCCTGGCCCCTGAAAATCTAATGGTCGTCCCCTTACTACATGTAGATCTCACACATTTGGATTATTTTCATCTCAAGAACATGAAGAACTTGACAGCCCTGAATAATATTGATGTTAATTAACATACCACTACCCACTGGAACTAATTTTCCGTATTTCTCCAAAATAAATTTGCTATGGTAGGATGCTATTCCCCTGAAGGACTTTCCTTTTCCACTGTGTGCTGGAAAACAACAGCTTACTCTTTGGCGAAATTCTAACCCAAGCTTTGCACGGTGGACTGGGCACACAGTTAACAGTGGGTTGGTGACAAAAATACCAGCTCGTCTGCAAATGAGGTCTGCCTCGGAATAAATGTCATTGTCTAGTTTTGCTAAATTGAAGCCTCTTTCACCAATACCACAACCAACACTTAGCTTTAAACTTTTCAAATGTTCCTTCACATTTCTACTGGCTTGGCATACTGGAATCAATCCAACATGCGGAATACGATCATGTGACGGTTTGCATATTATTTCTGGGCAATAAACCGAGAAACTACAATGAAGACTTTGAAGTTCATTTGTGACGTCTGCTGAAACTTGTTTTTGCATTTTATGAGTTACATTTTCAAAGTTTTGGGATACACCAATGCTAAAAAATTGCTACATTTATGTACAAAATCCTCCTGAGAACGGAATCTTTGATGTTACATAACTACATGTCAATATTGTACAAAAAACTCTTAGTTCAGGCAAGAATACAATTGTTTGTACTAAACAGGAAGTGATGAAATGTAAACAAAGTAGGTTCGCAGTAAATGATTTTATTTTTTTTAATAATCATAAAATATCACAAAAAAGATGTTTTGTCTGTAAATCCTGATCTTTAAGAAATATATATTTAAAAAATATCCTTAGGTCTTTTTCCAAAGTCATTAAAGCCATATTAACTGATTTAAAATATGCATGCAAGAGTTATCTCCCTTTGACCAGTAGTTTAGTCTTCACACAAGTTTGATGAAATACAAATCAACAAGAAAAGGCTACAAGTAAATAAAATGTACATTTTACAGAGAAGAAAATAAGTTTTTTCATGGACTTTATAGAATTTCAAAATAAACAATACCCTGGAAGATATTTAGAGACAAAGGTGACCTTTTTATAATGATTTATATAGGAGATATGTTGGCTGCTGTTCAACTTCAAGGCCCCAAAAAATTAATATTCGAAAACATAACTTATTTTCCTTTTACAGTACTTTTTTTTAATCCAAAATCACTCCATTTCTTCGATATGAAGTTATTCTGACTTCCAAGCTATATCACTTTTTATCTTATTTGCATGATTCTTATATGGAATGGTACTTAAATTGACATAATGTTGAATAAAATGATGTCAACCCTCGTAAGATGAGTTTTTGTATTTTGGCAAAAACCTTTTTGGTCTTCAATTAACGTTTCTTATTCAGTAAAACAGTGTTATAATATAGATTCTCCTTTATGCCCGGTGACCGCCTATATCAATATGGTGAACAAATTTCCTGCATCCTATAGCTCGCCTGCATTTTTAATGCGAGACAAGTTTTCAATTAAACCTGTATCATACTTTATTTTTCAGAAAAAATTGAGGCAATTATTGAGTAAGGTTGGGTTAAATTCGACAGATTACTCATCTCATAGTTTTAGAAGAGGGGGTGCAACATGGGCATTTCAGTGTGGTGTTCCCGCTGAATTAATTCAGTTACAAGGGGACTGGAAAAGTGACGCCTACAAACTGTATTTAAAATATAATCTGGTGGATAAAATTGGTGTCTGTAGTAAAATGATGACTCACTTGTAATTTTTAAGGTTGCTAAAGCTTTTTTATATACTGTACTTTTAGCAGGCATAATTTTATTTAAGATATATTTATAATATATGTTTTAATTACACATTTACATATATATACCATGCAATGTTTTACTGAATTTGTGATTATTAAGTCCCCCAAACAAAGTTTGGGGACTTATTGTTTTTGCACCGTTTCTTATTATTATTATTCTTCTTCTTCCGATTCTTCCGCTTAGTCGTGAACTTGTCCGGAGATCCTAGAAAAAACGACTCAACATATCAAAATGAAACTTGGCAGGATGAAAGATTGGCATGAAAGGAAGACATGTTGATAATCGGAATTTTCAAAATGGCCGCCGTTTCCATGGAAACAGGAAAATGGACTAAATATTGGACATTGCTATATCTCGGTAACCTAGGTGCGCAGGGTTCTAAAATTTTGTAGGATGATAGAGCAAAACATTCTCTTTAATAATATGAAAAAAAATTTTGAAGCGATATTTACGGTTTTCGAGATATAAATAAAAATGTGATTTCAAGGGAGATAATCGGGTCAAAATTTTCAAAGTGTTCCGATTTACACGAAAATTGATATTTAGGGGTTTTTTGACATGCTGAAGAGAATAGTGGCAAATACGGGTCGTTTGGGGGACTTTGTGACTTGCTTGCAATCACAGTTAATACTTGTTATGTTTATGAATTTGTGTATTGTAGGGCTTAAAGCTTGGTCTAGATCCACTTTGATTATAAGTGATTCAATGTTCAGTTACCTTCCTGATATGAAGAATACGCAGCTACAGGCCTTTGGAGGTCTTACTTCAGATAGACTTTTGGGGAAACTTAAAGGGAGGGTTTTTAGATGGAGTGAATATGAGAATATTATTATTCATATAGGCACTAATGATATTTTTAGTATAAGTCCAAGACATTTTGAATTTAATTTGTCTACTAGTATTTTGGAAATTAGAAAATGTAATCCAGATTGCTCAATTTTTCTTTCTAGTATTCTACCTCGTCCAAAAGATTTTAGTGATTCAAATGTGCTAGTGGACAATTTTAATAGTGTCATTAGAAATTCTTGTTCAAATACAGATAAGATTTTTTATATGGCATGTGACAAGTCTTTTTATTGCAAATTCAAAAAACCAATTAAGTATTTGTTTTCTGTGGATGGACTACATTTGTCCGTATCTGGTTTGAATAAAGTTTATCATTTTGTAGCTAACACTTTAGCTCATGCTTATTAAGTCTGTTTGGAATGCTTTGCTTATTTTTAGAATGTACAATGTATATATTAACATATAGAGGTAGTTATCTCTGAATCCTTATAAAACATTCTGTTGTTGGATGGAGACTTCTGCTGATCTATATTTTATTTGTATTGTTGTACTTTTAATTCGTATAATTATCTTCAATGTGTTTATATGTAGAGGTAGTTATCTCTGAATCCTTTTATAACATTTTGTTGTTGGATGGAGACTTCTGCTGATCTACATATTTTTCGTAATGGTCTGCTAATAAAGAGGGTTTATGCTGTAGACTCTATAAATAGTCCTTGTAGTTTATTGGAAAACACCTATTATAGGAGATCGGGGTTCGTTTCCCCGCAAGGAGTTTAGAGGACAGCGTATTCTGAATTTTTTTTTTTATGGCGGACCTTCGGTATGGCGGTTGAATGAAATATTCATATTTCATTTGTATAATTTTTGTTTTTAATAGAATTTCTGTTAACTTGTATTTTATTTTTGATAGTAAATGATTACAGTTGATGTTTGTAATTGCTACGTATTTATCGTTTTGCGTTTACTGATCATCTGTATTAATGACTGACTACCTAAAATGGCTATAATAAATTATTTTTATTCAATCTGAACTTTTCTTTAATTTGGATATTTTTAATTCTATTTAAAAATAATTAATTAAGGGAAAGTTTAAATCTATCAATTTGTCGTTTTCGTTGACCCTGAAAAGATTGCTGAACTATAGCAATTTGCATAATCATTCAAGCCGAATAAACATGTATTAGTTCATTGGATAGTAAATTTTTACTCACTATTTAAATGTCTACTGAGCTTTTTTCTGATTATTATTTCCAGTAACATCTGAATAAGGTAGTCATGATAAAGTTTAAATATTTTTAGTTCAATATTTTCTCAATTTTAATTTCTTTTTTAATTTGATCATGTAGTAGTTTTCTTTTTCGACCCGCCCACCCTATCCCTTATTATGGTGTATTATATATATATAATTAAATTTTTGTCATTCGTATAATGGTTGAATGAAATATTCATATTTCATTTGTATAATTTTTGTTTTTAATAGAATTTCTGTTAACTTGTATTTTATTTTTGATAGTAAATGATTACAGTTGATGTTTGTAATTGCTACGTATTTATCGTTTTGCGTTTACTGATCATCTGTATTAATGACTGACTACCTAAAATGGCTATAATAAATTATTTTTATTCAATCTGAACTTTTCTTTAATTAGTTACATTTTCAAAGTTTTGGGATACACCAATGCTAAAAAATTGCTACATTTATGTACAAAATCCTCCTGAGAACGGAATCTTTGATGTTACATAACTACATGTCAATGTCTGATTGTAAAATTGTACAAAAAACTCTTAGTTCAGGCAAGAATACAATTGTTTGTACTAAACAGGAAGTGATGAAATGTAAACAAAGTAGGTTCGCAGTAAATGATTTTATTTTTTTTAATAATCATAAAATATCACAAAAAAGATGTTTTGTCTGTAAATCCTGATCTTTAAGAAATATATATTTAAAAAATATCCTTAGGTCTTTTTCCAAAGTCATTAAAGCCATATTAACTGATTTAAAATATGCATGCAAGAGTTATCTCCCTTTGACCAGTAGTTTAGTCTTCACACAAGTTTGATGAAATACAAATCAACAAGAAAAGGCTACAAGTAAATAAAATGTACATTTTACAGAGAAGAAAATAAGTTTTTTCATGGACTTTATAGAATTTCAAAATAAACAATACCCTGGAAGATATTTAGAGACAAAGGTGACCTTTTTATAATGATTTATATAGGAGATATGTTGGCTGCTGTTCAACTTCAAGGCCCCAAAAAATTAATATTCGAAAACATAACTTATTTTCCTTTTACAGTACTTTTTTTTAATCCAAAATCACTCCATTTCTTCGATATGAAGTTATTCTGACTTCCAAGCTATATCACTTTTTATCTTATTTGCATGATTCTTATATGGAATGGTACTTAAATTGACATAATGTTGAATAAAATGATGTCAACCCTCGTAAGATGAGTTTTTGTATTTTGGCAAAAACCTTTTTGGTCTTCAATTAACGTTTCTTATTCAGTAAAACAGTGTTATAATGTCATTAAGGTAAATAGGTATGAAAATATTTTTGGTGAAATATTAAATATAAATAATCAATAGAATCCTATGACAGAAAGCACTTAATACAACCAGGTATTTGCCGAGTGATTGAATGATCAAGGATAAAACACCCGATCCAGGTAACATTGCGTCGCAACAGGTACCAGTGTTAGCATTTTATAATTAGTTTGTCCTCTTTTTGACACCGCATTTTTTCTGCAGTTTTCCTTCCAAAAGAACACTTTTCTGATTAGTTTTTTGAACACTTAACCGTTTATTCAGAGGTTTTACATTATATTGGTCATATAATGTGAATTTCATTATGTTTCAAAAATACGAAAATGAGGTGCTACATGTATGTCTATGTCTTTAAATACGAAATTTTATTGTTATTTTAGTAGTTCGGGGGCCTTGGTATTTTCTACACGGGCATAAAGCTCGATATACCTACCGTAGAGTGTTTTTTTCGGGGATGTGTAAAATTTGGCGGTTTAGAGTTCAAAATTTATGGCAAACATTTTGGTGGTTTTTATTTTGGCGGATGGGCAAAACCATTTTGAAAAAATTGGCGGTTTAACAATCCCGAAAAGTCTCATTGCATACCAATTTCGTAATTATGACATATTTATTAATTGTGTTGTTTGTTTTTTGTTCAAATTCGCATGTGTCTATAATAGTTCACTCGATTTGTGAAATAATGCTCAAAATATGGTAAAAGCATGAATTTTGGGATAATGATACGGTTTGAATGACAGTTGAACGAGGTGTCAATTTGACAATTAGATCACAACCAATCCTTTGATTTTTTTCAAACACGGGTAAATGATTAATTGATTTGTCAAAACAAATAAGGTTAATTTCAGTTTTTATTAAATGACTTCAAACTGATTATCACTGAGTAAAATGTTCACAAGAAAACCTTTTGCGCAAAATATTGTACAGATTTGATATACTAGCTTAAGAACATTAATTATTATATTTACTTTAACTTTTAATTTACACAATTATGAAATTATTTTATTTAACAAAAGGTCATGTTATTGATTGATTTGAAATTTTAGAGGTTTTTATAATGGCGATTTCAGTCCGACCTTACTTAAATTACCTCCTTTATGCAATATTGGCCGCAAGTATGACCCAGCAAAGTCTTTAAACATATTTGAAGACAGTGCGAATAGGTAAGGCGGGTTAAAGCTCATCATTATGAATTATTGTTAAGCTTTACAAATATTATCTAGTGATGTTTGTTTTTCGTTTTTTAGATTAATCGG
Organism: Arcuatula senhousia; assembly: GCA_963971305.1. NCBI lineage: Eukaryota > Metazoa > Mollusca > Bivalvia > Mytilida > Mytilidae > Arcuatula > Arcuatula senhousia. The sequence goes on from OZ020315.1 coordinate 13,179,245, forward strand.
GTACCACAACTATATTTTTGTTGTTAATATGTTGAAAAACAGACAAGGCAAGTTGTCTGCTTTCCTTTTTAGTTAGTATGAAATTATATTTTTCGGTTACAATATCCCTTTAAACAAGATAATCGTACTTGATATGAGTACTAGGCTTTAACAAATTAAGATGCTATGACTTTTATAACTTTATATGCAGTTTCCTTAAAGTCATATCCAATATAACATATGTTAATATGACACAATCGTTGCGAATTCTTGATTTGATGTAATAGCTTGTGGTTGATATGTACGTTAGCTACGCAAGATGCATTTAATACCTTGAATTCCTAAAGTACGCCATAGGTATATATGTTACAGTCATTTTCTTAATTTAGACATTTTCTTATATGAGTGAAAATTTTAGGTCACCTTTACCACGATCAATATAAGGTATTGGTATAAGGATGTTGTCTTCAACCTCAACTGGTGTAAGTGTTTTTTCTTATCGTCGACGCATTCTTGCCGTCTGCCTTCTCATTGATTCTGATGTATCTCTCCTCTCTGATATGATAGTTTGTTCTGTATTGCAAAGATGACACAAAATATCATTTGCCATTAACTTAGAGCACAACTCATGTACAGTTTGATTGCAGGTGGAGCATTTTGCCTTAGCAAAGCATGATTTTTGACATACAGCACATATCTCGATTTCAATCTCCGAGGCAACATTTTCTGACTGGCTTCAGCAACAACATTATCAAGCTGAACAACTTCAGCATCAACAACTGGTGAAGCTTAAAATGGTCATTAAGGTGTTGTTCTAAATCTTCCTCTGAATGATGTGAGGCTAAAATATCATGGGGAAGTAAGAATGTAGACAGCCCAATATTAGCATCACAGCCAAACGTTGCTTTATATGGTGACCGGTTAATACCAGTGTAATGACTATTGTTTTTTTTTTCAAACTGAACAAACCTAAGCCCAACATTCCAGTTTTTATTGTTATTTTCACGCATTCAGATAATAATAATGTCTTTGATGTCTGTATTGCCCCTCTAAACACTTCCTTGTGACTGGGGATGTCTAGGTTTTCCATGTACTAGTGTACAATCAGGCCACATTTCGACTAGCTCCTCAATAACGTTTGCAGTGAACTCTCGTCCATTGTCTGATTGGAGTATGTGGGGCGCAAAAGAAGAAAGATGGCTAAAAGGTGAAATGCAACCTCTGTAGCTTGTTTAGACGTCAAAGCTCGCAAAATTGATAATTTAGTAAGGTGGTCTTGATAATGCATAATTAATCACCATCCAACATCCATTGCATGTCAACCCGATCAACTTGACCTCTGCTGTTAAAGTCTTTACTGTGAAGCGGTTTGACAACGAGACCTTTACTTGCAATTTTCCTTTCTTAAGTTACTCATCACACATTTCTTTGTACAGGTTTATGACATCTATTGTTATATTTGGATACTTTTTATTGACCTCCTTTAACATCTTGTTTCGACCACCATGTCCGGTAATAACGTGTGCCCTCATAACAATGCTGTAAACTTCCTCGGCATACGTGTATAAAAGAATTGGTTAGGATTCTGATTGCCGTTTCTTAATCAACTTCTCCACATCACCGCATTGTAATACATCAAACCTACAATTAAAGATATTGTAATGTATTATAATATTTGAGCAGATTTACATGAAATTTCAATCCTACGTTGTATTCAATTTCGCAAATAGTAAATAACAACTGTGTATAGTTTCAATTCTCTATTTTCTTATTGTATTTATTTTAGTTTTACAGTTCACAAAATAAAAATTGTTGACGGACGGTTAGACGGACACTGTAAAAACTATCAGGCTTAGGCACCCTCAATAGGGGGTCCTCATAATGTTGGGTGAAATGCATGTTATATACCACATTGGGCACAAAGGGACAAAACATTTATGCTATGAAACATGATTTTCATTCGGGTTTGTTTTACTTAATAACTCATTTTTTACGTGCTTTATTATGACGGAACCTCACCATCCTTCTGAAAGAGATCAACCATTTGATTTTAAAGCAATTGAAAGTGGATTGTGAGAAACATTATACAAAATATCTATGAAAAAATGACAAGGACAACTCTCTACTTGAAATAAAATTTGGACTATAAAATTTATTAATAAGGCAACCGCTTCCCGTAAAAATCAAATGGTTGAGTCCTAAATAAATACAAAAATGTAAAAATAACACATACCTTTGCAAATATTAATAATCAACAAGCATTCTCTTTAGTTTCTGTCTTCACTTTTTGAAGGCTGTTATAATACTTTCCCCTTTTCAATATCTTGTTTTTGTTACTGGCATCTAAAATTTCTATAAGTTTATTTGTAAACTTTTGTTCTGAACTTAAATTAGTCTGTGCATCTGACGTGGCCTAGAAATGAAAATAAATGTTAATGAAACAAAGTTTACTCCAGTTATGAACAAGTTCTCAAAGATTAAAACAATTCTTAAAATAAGTTAAAAAGTATTCACTATGTGGATTGAACTACCAATACCCTAAGGTCAATTAATTTGGATTTTGTTTGTATTTATTTACTTTTGAACATCTTTTGAAATTGTGGTTGACATATATATTGATTGCTCCACAATTCGTGTTTTTTCGTTTTCAACTGTTTTGGAATTTGACCTTCCAATGTTTTGGTTTAAATGCTACTGATGAGAGGTTACTCCTTGAAATATCGATATATAGCATATCCAAATTAACCGTTTATACCCGCGTTTTGGTATTTGTAATTTTGAAACCACTGGGCGATAACCGCTGCTGGTGGACCAGAGGTCCCCGAGGGTAATCACAAGCCTGGTAGTCAGACTTGTCTGATACGAATTGCCATAAAATTTCTAATATATTGTCGCTGAAATTTCCGATTGTTAAATTCAAAATTTATGAAAACACCAGGTTTCTTTCCTTGTAATGCACATGGTCGATATCCTTGGTGCTGGATTTGGCTTCCTTGTTCGAACGTTTTGGTTTTGAGTACTTTTCGTTTTCAACTGGAATTTGACCTTCCAATGTTTTGGTTTAAATGCTACTGATGAGAGGTTACTCCTTGAAATATCGATATATAGCATATCCAAATTAACCGTTTATACCCGCGTTTTGGTATTTGTAATTTTGAAACCACTGGGCGATAACCGCTGCTGGTGGACCAGAGGTCCCCGAGGGTAATCACAAGCCTGGTAGTCAGACTTGTCTGACACGAATTGCCATAAAATTTCTAATATATTGTCGCTGAAATTTCCGATTGTTAAATTCAAAATTTATGAAAACACCAGGTTTCTTTCCTTGTAATGCACATGGTCGATATCCTTGGTGCTGGATTTGGCTTCCTTGTTCGAACGTTTTGGTTTTGAGTACTTTTCGTTTTCAACTGGAATTTGACCTTCCAATGTTTTGGTTTAAATGCTACTGATGAGAGGTTACTCCTTGAAATATCGATATATAGCATATCCAAATTAACCGTTTATACCCGCGTTTTGGTATTTGTAATTTTTCAACTCCCAAATATGTTTTATAAACAAGGGCGGCCGTTAATTGTTAACTAACACCAAGTCCGTCATTTTGAAAAAAAATCATCCTTCGAATTGATTTGTCCGACTATTCGTTTTTCTGTCTTTCTTGCATCTTTCTTGGTACGCTTGGGTATAATGCTTTCACGTCTCAACAAAACCTGATGATGTCACCCGTGAGGGGACTATATTTTTTTAAGCTTTTTCTAACTTTTGACCTTGGCATGAGTTGCATGTCTTATGTTGGTAACATCAATTAGGTATTTTCTTTCTTCTTTTACGTCCATCTTTAATTTGTTTTCAGTTGAATTATCATTGGTGTTCGAATCAGTTTCGTCGAAGAAATATTATCATAACCGCATACGGCGCTGCTAGTTTTCAAATCGGCAGTCAATTAATCTTATCCCATCTTCTTTTTTGCCGGATTGAATTTGAGACCTTTTGACATTAGCGACTTTTGAGCGTAGGCAAACAAGTTCGATACAAGAATTTTCTTCGCACATTGTATTGATTTTCTTCTGTAATATTTTCGATTTCCTATTATTTCTTTTTATCTTTTCCGTTGTGCTGAGATTCACTTACTATGCACACTTGCATGGTCTACTCTTCGTATTGTATATAATAAAATGATATGGAAAATTTTCAAATGGAATAAAATCTTTCGTGTAATTACTTTCCTCGTCTATTTTAAAAAAGACCTCTTCACCATATTTTTATCACAGCAATATCTAAATTGTATCTATAGCATGTATAAACTGCTGCAATGACTTCCGATTCTTCGGTTAAGATTCAATTTAACCATTTGTTTCAGATAAATTTGAAAGATGAACAATGAAGTTTGCATTTATGTACTTACCAAGGAATTCTGAATTGTGACATGCCTTCTAATTTGAAAGGTATATCCTCCCATTCTAGTTAATGAAACTAAACAGTTTGCAATCCCTGTGCTCTTCATTTTCCCATTTTTTAGGCTTTTGCTCTTATGCATTGTCTTCCTTTTTTTTATTGAGTAGCTATTTTATTTCATAATCTGAATGATTCAATCGTTGGTCATTTGTTGTATCTGTATATCCATATCATTGAAAGAACCCTAACAAATCTCAACACTTTGGCATTTTGCGAACTTACTTTATAATGTCTCTCTTAAGATATGCATGCCTACATGTATATGTACATCCTTTCTCTCAATTGAAGTGTCGAATGTTATTTTCCATCCTATTTCAAATCCTATCGGACAATTTTCTCATCAGCACACCTATTATTGTTTATGCGATTCAGTATTTAAAATTCCAATTATCGTATACGTCAATCAATGCGAAGGACCGCAAACTTGCTTTATCCTTCAATCTCACATTTCGTTATATTGATGATGTCCTTTCACTAAACAATCCTCGATTTGGTGACTATTTACATCTCATATATCCGAAGGAACTTGAGGTAAAGGACACTACAGATTCTAGGAGGTCTGCTTCATATTTGGATCTATTTCTCGAAATTGACACACAAGGAAGGCTTTGTACAAGGCTCTATGACAAACGTGATGACTTCAACTTTCCAATAGTTAACTTTCCCTTTCTGTGTAGCAACATTCCGTCCGCTCCAGCATATGGAGTTTACGTATCACAATTGATTCGTTATTCCAGAGCATGTGGGGAGTACAACGACTTCCTTGATAGAGCTACACGGCTGACAAGCAAATTGTTAACACAGGGGTACGTTGCTCCCAGGTTGTTGTCATCACTCAAGAAATTTTACGGACGACATCATGTGCTTGTATGCAAATACGGGATTTCTATCTCTCAGATGAGCACAGATGTTGGTTTGACATAGAGTTTTGTAATGTCATCCTTTCCGGATTTGACCAACACTTAATCGATCTTTTGCAACGTGACGGGTGTGCTATAGCAAGCAGGAACTGCTTACTCTTCCGGAGCACCTGAGTTCACTCTCGTTTCGACTTGAGTTCACGTTGCTGAATGCGGTTTTGTTGTTATGTGTGTGTGTTTTATGTTGTTATGTGGTTTGTTTTGTTGTGATGATTTTTTGTCTGCCGGTTTTGTCTTTGTCTTCACGGTTTTATGATACTGATTACCCCTTTGGTACACCTTTGCTTCTTTTATAAACCTGACTTGAGTTTTCTGCTGCAGTTACAATTGAACTGGGTTTCTTTTTGTCTATCTTTACCATATTTGAAACACTGACCTGGAAATCGGCGGCGCGACAGGTGTGTTATTGCAGGCAAAAACCGTTTACATTTCCGGAGCACCTGAGTTCACACTTGTGACGACAATAGTTCGTGTTGTTAATTGACATTCAGCTATTTTCATGTTTCTGTGTTTTCTGTTTCTTCGTCCTGTCCTTGTTTGTGTTTATTGGTTTTGTTTCTGCCCTTCCGGACTGTGACATTCGGATGCTTCAAAGGTACTTCTGCTTCTTCCAGGATGATGCTTATATCCAGTTTTTTATGCTGATAGAATCGAAGTGTAAAAGTTGGAATAATTAAAATTTGTAATGCTACGAAAACGATAAAGATTATTTAGAATTGAGAATATCCGTCACATTTTGAGATTTTGAGAAATAAAATCGATTTATTTTGAGTTTTTGAATTTTGAACAACAATCAACATAATTTTCAAGGCCGAATAAGATTGCCGTCAACATCGAAGCTACAAAACTGAAATAGGTTTAATTGTGAATTTAGAAGACCCGGCTAATAAACGTTGCCATGTATGGACTATTATTTAATTTTTAAATCAAATACAAGTAGAAAATGTCTTTTTTTTATTTGTGAACAAAATTGTTTAAGGAAGATATAACAAATTATTTGTTGTTAATTGGCTATTCCATTGAGAGTGGTGTTGATGTAAAAGTTGTGATTTTGCTAGTACAACCAAACCCTAATTAGGTTATTAAACAGTGAGATAATGTCTTTTTCTGCTGCTCAATGAATCTGCAGGTACTGCAACATATCTGTCATGTGAGGTGTGGAATTTCCTGACAACATCTGGTTTGTTGAAAATAGATGTTTCCTTAGAGGCCATAAAGTCTTTAAAAGATTTCTTTTTCAAATCTAGCGACCTCACAGACTAGACCCATACAAAAAAAGTCCTGTTCTTATTTGGGACCACCCTTTGGGGAAAAGGCCTTAACTGAATTTATAATAAATCTTTCCAAAGAATGGTTTAAGTTAATTCGTTTATGCTTCAACATGTGGAGGTCTCCTGTAAAATAAATCACGTGGCAAGAGGGACTTAATTTGAATTGGGATTTCTCACAAGAACAGTATGGTGGTTAAGCTTGGGGTTCAGTGATTTGGAAATACCACATTACTTATTTGCAGTAAAAACCTTACCTGAGTAAAAAACACCATGTCGAGTATGTATGGCAAGTAATGTGTTGCAAAATTTTATGTATAGTAACTTTTAAATTCATTATTTTCTATTAATATGTAAGATTTTTTATTAATATGTAAGATTTTTTATTAATATGGAAGATTATTTTATTAATATGGAAGATTTTTTCATTAATATGGAAGATTTTCTTATTAATATGTAAGATTTTTTATTAATATGTAAGATATTTTATTATTATGTAAGATTTTTTAATAAAATGTAAGATTTTTTTATTAATATGGAAGATTTTTTTATTGATATGGAAAACTTTTTTTATTAATATGGAAGGTTTTTGTTATTGATATGGAAGCCTTTTTGATTAATATGGAAGGTTTTTATATTGATATGGCATACCTTTTCATTGATATGGAAGATTTTTCATTCATATTTCATTCCATCGGAACGCTCCCTAGAGGCAAGCGATGATCGATATAACGCCTTTTCTCATTGGTTGTTAAGAAAACACTAATGACGCCTTCCATGTATGACCACATGTATGCGGTCTGATGCCAGTGATGGTATAATATTGCCCCTAACAGTTGTAATTAGCGGTAAGAAATTACGGGTGTTCATTTGTTACGTCTCCCTCTTTAATAAGGCGAATGGGTACCCGTGGATCTTATCGTTTGTACAATAGGTCCTTTGATTCCCCTTTGTCGCAGTTCGAGGATCTGCGGAGAGACCCATGCGGCAATACTCCCCTTTCCCTTAAATAATAAAGTCTATTGAGTTTCAAGTAGGGGAATACGGGGGTTAAGGGACGGGAAGCGGGGGAAGATGGGGGCGGAGAAAAGGGATTGACGGGACGAGGAACGGGGGTAGAGGGGCGGGGAGCGGGAAAAAAATGGAAGGAAATACGGGGAGCGGTGGTAAAGAAAAAATCATATCGGGGGTGGTAAAATGGACGGTGATCGGGGTTGAGGGGGCGGAGAGCGGGGTCAGAGACCCCCCTGTCCTTCCCTTCCTAAATGGTGAAAGTCTAGCTGCGAAATCATAGCTGTTGGTCTTTTTATATTTTCTGATTTTTGCGATCTAAAAAAAAACAAAAAAATACATGTGTAGTTAGAGCTACGTTTCGCATCTAGTAGAAGTCTGAGGGTCGGTAGGAACTTTTGCTGGACAGCGGAAAAGCCCCTTTATTTCAACGGGAATTAGGGAAAACCCTTAACGGGAACGGGATTTAGCCATTTTCATTATTCGGGATGCGGGAATCACAAATTTATTTTCACGGGAATTCGGGATCATACCCCTTCCTACCCTCGCTCAAGTCTTAACACACTAAAATTATCCATGGGCTTGGCCTACGCGGTCACTTATATATGCAAGAAAAAATACTTCCCCTTCCCCTAATATATTCAATAGACTTTACTATTTAAGGGAAAAGGGAGTATTGCTGCATGGGTCTCTCTGCGGATCCTCGAACTACGACAAAGGGGAATCAAAGGACCTATTTTACAAAAAGGTACCCTTTCGCCTTATTTAAGAGGGAGACGTAACAAATAAACACCCGTGATTTCTTACCGCTAATCACAACTATTAGGGGCAATATAATACCATCACTGGCATCAGACCGCATACATGGGGTCATACATGGAAGGCGCCATTAGTGTTTTCTTATGCCCCTGTCACACTGGATAAAAATCGGAGTACGTTCTTGCTAAGTCCTTAAAAGTCTTAAAACGCGGAAGGAACTTGTTGAACGTAGTAAAGACGTGCTATAAACTTGCATGGTCGTAGTGCAACTTGAATAAACGTATTACGAACCTTATTGGACGTTATACGAACTTCAAGAACGTGAAGGACGTGGAATAATTTTGAACATGTTCAAAACAAACGTAATGAGGACGTGGCGAAGTCAAAACGTAGTAAAGACCTACTAAGAACGTATTGAGAACTTCATGATCGTACATGTACCATGAACGTAGAAGGAACGTGTTACAAACTGAATGGACGTGGCCCGGACGGTAGGATATTTTGTGCCGTTTGCGCTACGTTTTTACTACGTCCTAAAAGTTTGCACTACATTCGTGTTACGTTTTCACTACGATTTCATATTACGGTATGTTTCCTTCACGATTGTAGAACGACCATAAGGAAGTTTTTACACGTCCGTGCAGTTTTTACCACGTTGATTGCATGTCCAAGCAGTTTTTACGCCGTTTGTAGTACGTTTTTACTAGGTTTTCTAACAGTGCACATTCATTTGCTCATAAAATTTGGACTTGCATGTAGATAAATCCATAGATGGATCCAGAGGGGGGTGGCTGAGGGCCTGGGGCCCAACTTTAGCGGAAAATTTGGTTGGGTATATAGGAAATCATTGAAACGTGGCCACAGCGGGCCCCCTCTTAGGCAAGTCAGTTGGGCTCCCATTTATCAGAATTTCTTGATCCGCTACTGACTGCAATCTTTTGTGTCTTATCCGCTGGAACACGATTCTTTTATTCTGCACTCTCTAAGGACATGATACATCTTGAAATTGATATTGGACTTTTACAATAATAATTAATTAGTTAATAATATTGCCAAAATGTCGCCACTCGTGCCATAATTATAAAGCTACATGTATATAGATTCTGCATTCTACATGATTTAAGAACTAAATTTGTACATCGATGAAAGTTATATCATGCAAACTGATAATTTAAAATTTGTTTAGCACTGACAATAAAAATGATTTTAAGTCGGGTTGCTCAGGTTGTCCGGACTGATTTGCCGTGTCCCTTTTCTTTGTTTTTGTTTCCGTTTTATTTTTGTCCCGACTGTATATTTTTAAGCTGTTCTGCTGAATTTTGCGTTTTTCTTGACGAATGAGACAATCATGGCTTTTGATGTTAAGTTACCCCATAGCTAGCTACCTGAAACATCAACAAATCAAATGCGTGTTTCTTTTATTTGGGCTGATCGTTGACCATGCAACAAATCAAATCTTGATTACAAATACCAAAACGCGGGTATAAACGGTTAATTTGGATATGCTATATATCGATATTTCAAGGAGTAACCTCTCATCAGTAGCATTTAAACCAAAACATTGGAAGGTCAAAATCCAAAACAGTTGAAAACGAAAAGTACTCAAAACCAAAACGTTCGAAAAAGGAAGCCAAATCCAGCACCGAGGATATCGACCATGTGCATTACAAGGAAAGAAACCTGGTGTTTTCATCAATTTTGAATTGAGCTTAGCAACTCCTTGACAAAGCTTTTGTTTGTCCTTGTCTTTTTGATGTTTTGTGTTCCTTGTGTAGGAAGGGGATCTATCTTTGACTATTTTAGGACTGAATTTGAATTGTGTGCATTTTATTTAGACCTTGGGCCAAGCGCAGAACGGCGAGCAGCGCTTTCTGGCCTCTTTAAAGGCTGTTAGCGGTGTTTTATTGTTGTTTTTCTAAATTACCGCTTGTCATGTGAGCTGTGTCGCGTACACTTATTCCACATCTCATTTATTTTTTAATATCGTTAAAGTATCAAATTGTGATAAATTCAGTGTTTGGACACTATATTATATTTTTAAAGTAGCATTTAAATAAAGAAGAAATGTGTCCATAGAACACGGATAACCCCGCTGGCCCCAAGTAGGAAGTTCAAGTAGACTGAACCATCCCTTTAAGTTTCAAATCATTCTCATGTACCGTTTCTGAGAATATCTTGGCGGAAATTCGTAGACACACGGACATATATATCTGCTCGTTCGTACCCCAAACAGGCAGAAGAAGTCCGATATGTCTGAAAGTAGCTTAGAGCGTAAAGTTTGTCATACTCAACCATTCTACCAAGTTTCACATAGAGATAGATAAGCAACATATCGGAAATGAAATCTCGTGCTATGGATGCTGATGCTCCGTAAAATCTTATATTGAACGCGCACTCTATGCGCGATTCGTCTTTTTATAAGACCTATAAGAGACACACAAGACACAAGTTGTAAAACAATCCTCCCTCTCCATAAAAATCGTTTTAATAAAAAAAAACATAGAGTGTTTGTATGTATATACATGTACTAACATATTTATATTTTAGCATGATTCTAATTTTAAAACTTATTATTTAAAATAGAATAATTTTCTGGTTGAATTAACAAAAAAGTACGTACCGGATTGTGCTAAGTTCAAGTAGGCAAAAAGATTTCTTTACTTCACAAAAGACCTTGATTTTCTTCGCCCTAAATTTTACTATATACAAGTTAGACCAGAATTTCTGGGTCTCCACCAAATGCAAAAAAATCTAAAACAGCTTGTTCAACAGGAAGTAATTAAGTGACAGACCTGAACATGCATCCCACTAGATAAAACCCCTAACTAAAACATCATGCAAAATGTAAAATAGTATCTGAGAAATCTATCAACAATTGTTTTCAATTTTTGACCGTACAGAAATTCTAAGACGGCTCGTTAAAAAGGAAGTAAATAAGCTACAAACCTGAAACCTATCTTACGAGACCCCTACCAAAAGTTGAATACCAAATTTCTAGAGCCTTCGTACATAAATATGTTACAAAACATTTTCAAATTTCGAAAAAAACCTTTCAGCAACAGACCTGAAAATGCAGCCTACTATGCATATGAGACTTATGAGACTTGAAGCTGCATACCAAATATCGAAAGCCTACGAATAATTTTAGCTGAGAAATATTTAACGAAACAAAGTGTGACGTACCCACATATATGCACACACGTTCCCGCTCACGCAAGCACATACGGACGGACGACCGACATAAATTTCTATTTCTCCACTTCGCCTTTTGGCGTGGGACAAATATAAGAATTCAACAAATAAAGGTTATGACCAAACCGGAATGACCAATCTCAAACGTCCAAGAGAGTCGGTGGTGTATTGGTCAACGCGTCGGGCTACTAACACCAAGATTCGTGGTTCGATCCTCGTCTGGGGTGAAAATTTCATGAACCAATTTTTCGACTCTTGACATCATTTGCGAGGATTGTCTTAAAGAACGATGCTAGTCCTTCGGAAGGGACTAAAAAAGGTTGTCCCCATGCACATTTATGATCCCTTTGTAGAATAGGCTCAATGGGGGTCGCTACAAAGGCCACACTCGCAAACTGCTAGCTGGAGAGCGATTCACATGAGCATTAAGCTTGTTTCCCAATCCAGTTTAAACTAAACGTCCAAGAAAAAACGAGCAATCAATGTAAAGACACTTGCAATGGTCCTGACTCGTGGTACTGGTTGCTAAAAGTACTAAACCTGAGTTGAACCAGGTTTTGTTACACTAAATTTCCTTTTTTTCATTGCAGTTCAAGGGATTAGGAGTTACAAAAAACAACAAAAACATAAATAAATGAATTGATGCAATTTTTACTGTACATCAAGTTAGTATAAGTTAGTATGACAAAAATAAACGGCTAGCAGTTGGTAAATCCCAATCCAGTCAGTCACATTTGAGAGGTTTAAGGCGGCTAGTATAGACGAATTATTCCGGTCATCGTACTGTCTTTGGTTTGAGAGCTAAAACGCAAACTTATTAAAGACATACTGCAAAACGGATGGTCGCAGTATAATCGTAGCAAGAACGTAGTTAAAACGTAGTGAAGACGTGATGAACGTAAAAGAGATGTAGTAAAAACGTGATACACCTAGAAGGAACTCGGTTGTAGACTCTGTATGGCCCTTCTAAGGACGTAGAGCAATCGTAGAAAAAACGTGGAAACAATATGTTCATCCCGTTTTCACTGCGTTCTAAGAACGTACTATGAACTTGAAGGTATTCGTCCCAGTATGACGGGGGTATAACAACCAATGAAAATAGGCGTTATATCGATCATCGCTTTCCTCTAGAGGGCGTTCCGATGGAATGAAATATGAATGAAAAATCTTCCATATTAATGAAAAAGTCTTCCATATCAATATAAAAGCCTTCCATATTAATCAAAAAGGCTTCCATATCAATAACAACAATCTTCCATATCAATGAAAAGGTCTTTCATATCAATGAAAAAGTCTTCCATATTAATATAAAAGTTTTCTATATCAATAAAAAAATCTTACATATTAATAAGAAAATCTTACATATTAATAAGAAAATCTTACATATTAATGAAAAAATCTTCCATATTAATAAAAAAATCTTCCATATTAATAAAAAATCTTACATATTAATGAAAAATCTTACATATTAATGAAAAAATCTTCCATATTAATAAAAAATCTTACATATTAATGAAAAATCTTACATATTAATAGAAAATAATGAATTTAAAAGTTACTATATATAAAATTTTGCAACACATTACTTGCCATAGAGTATGTACAGCAAATATCAATAAAACCTAAACTTTTTAAATTTTTGCCGGCAGTATTTATGACAAGATTAATTGATTCCTGGAGTAGTATAAACCCCAGAAGTTTAAATTGTGACATTTGCGCAGACAATTCGAAATTTTTAACTTTCTGTACAAATATTTTTCAATGCAAGTGTGTTAATGCTCAAGAGAGCTGACTACGAGAATTTGAAGCAACAGTAGTATCGCTATCATTCATTAGTTGTCAAATTGCACATACCAAAGCGGTTATAAAAAGGTGTAATTTGGTTATGCTGTATATGCATATTTCAAGGAGCAACCCCTCATCAGCAGCATTTGAACGGTCAAAACCAATAGTATTGAACAACGAAAAGTACTCAAACCAAACAAAGTTTGAATAGGGAAGCCAAATCCAGCAACAAGGAAATAATTGTCAAATAATATAAATGAAACGTTAATATAGCGAGCATAAGGTAAAAAAAACAATGTTTGTTTCAAAAGTTACCACGTCTTTTTCGGGAATGGGGTCCTTTAGATCTTTTATTTTGATTTATAAATGATTTTATATCTCAAATGAGGCGAAAAATCGTCAACTTAAACGACCATATGCGTTTACTGGATGTGACAAGTTGTTTACCAATGGAAAGTCAAAAGGTATGTTAATGAGGTATAATAAACATTCAATTGAAAAACAAAAATATTGGTCAACTTAGTAGTATTCTGTGCTCGCACTGTGCTCGCGATTACTTGGGGTCTAGATGACCGAGAGGTCTTAGCTTCTAGTTTTTTCAACATGACAATTAAGCATTTCTTGTTGTTCGATGACCATTTATCAAAAAAGCACGCAAAGTTTTATTCTCTATCAAATCATATACTTCATTACTCAAAGATTTACCAGTTATAGTATCATGTAATCTCTTTGATACACTGGTAAAACCTATATTATGTTATAATTCAGAAATTTACTATATGGATATTTATCTTAAATACTAAAGAGCAAAAGAACGTGCCAGTAAAACGCACAAGAATTTAGATATTTTTAATTTTATAGATAAAACACACCTAGAAAAAGTACATTTACTCTTCTGTAAAAGTACATTAGGAACAAACAAATGCTCAACAAATGTTGTCAACAGACCTGAACTAAATAGAAATCCATTAGAATGCTTCATAAACATTCAAACTCTAAAATACCTAGCAAGGTTAAATTATCAAGAGCTTAACCCTTTACTTAAAGAAGCTTTTGAGTTAACAAAATATTTAGATTCAGAAGGAACTTACACATGGTATTCATATGCAAAAACTTTAACTAAAGACATTCATATGGACATAGAAGATTTTACTAATTGTGCTTATTCTAAAATTCTTAGTAAACTTACAAATAATATTAAAAATAATGTAAATAAATTTTATAAAGATATCACACTTGATAAGATAAATAAATTTGATAAGAATAATAAGGCCTATTTTTATAAATACTTCAAAACTGAGGATGAGGAGGAATATTATCTCCCCCACCCTAATTTCAAATACAGACAAACTTTCACAAAATTTAGAATATGTGACCACATACTTCAAATTGAAGTTGAAAGTTATGAAAAGATACCAAGAGATAAAAGATTATGCATTTTCTGTAATAAAGTAGAAGATGAGAATCATTTCTTTTTTCATTGTCAAAAAAACCAGGCGCTTCGTAATATAATGTTTGAAAAATTGAAATTAATAGATTATAATTTTGAATCTTAAAATGAAATAAATAAATTGAAATGGCTCTTTAATCCATCAACACCGGATCAAATCGCCATAGTTTATTCTTTTATTATACAGTCATTAGAACTGGGGAGAGAGGATACTCTATAGATAATTTACTGTATTTTCTGTTGTTGTTCATGTTGTACATTGCATGTTTCAACTCTGTATTTATGTTTGTATTGTAAATGTATGCTGTTATCCCTAATTGGGACATGTTTCCATTAATAAACTATCGTATCGACGTTGTTGACCGTGATGTGGTTGTAATACATGTATTTGCTTGTTGTTTGATGTTTGTTTTGTTTGGATGATTAGTGTCAACCGGTTTTTGATTTTTTGTATTTTGGGATTGATGACATTTGATTACCCCGTGGGAACATCTTAGCTTCCAACCAAATTTAATTCACAGAATGATAATTAAGATGAACTGTTAATTAAAGTACAATTTATAACAAAAAACCATTGTATAAAATTTGAACCAATCACATCTGATATAATCTGACAATGAATTGAACTGTTATTATTAAGACCAATATAATAAATAATTGTTTATAAAATATAAACGATATGAGTACTTGACTTGAACAAAATAGGATGTGGTATGGATGTTTTTACTTATTGTTATATTAGATACAGTTTCCTTTAAGTTAGTTAAGGGGGTTCCCAACACCATTTTGACCTAGATATCGACCATATAAAAAGTGTTTATTAAAATAAAATAGCGCACATTTTTACCAAATAATATGCAAACAATGAAATATTATACTTTTATAAATGCATTGCATCCATAATTTGAAAAAACAAATATGATTTCTTAAAACCTTATTTGTGGTCAAAAGTTTGCAATTTTATGGTACATCTAGCAAATTATACTTACAGTTTGAAACGAAACTAATTACGTCCTTCAATTATTGAATCCATTATCTAAAACAAAGTCGTTTCGAATTTTTTAAAAATGGTCTCACAAAAAAATAACTTTAAAATACAAATGACAACAAAGTTCCAGACAATAAATTTTGCTACGCCTGACGCGCGTTTCGTCTATTCAAGACTCATCAGAGGCGCTCTACCAAAAATATTGAAAATGCCAAACACTGTATGAATATGAAGAGCATAGAACAGTGTAACCAAAAATACCAAACTGGGGAACCAAATAATTACTAAGATATTCAACCTTTGTCTGGGGTAGGAAGAACCTTAGGGTTAAGACAATTTTGAAATTTAGACGGATAATTTAAAGCTTTGATGTATTCTCCAACTCAAAAGTGTTGGTGCCGGAGCGGGCTAACCTCGGGGAATTTAAACTCCACCAGCAGTGCTAACCTTCACGTGTGTTCGAAATACAAATGACAACAAAGTTCCAGACAATAAATTTTGCTACGCCTGACGCGCGTTTCGTCTATTCAAGACTCATCAGAGGCGCTCTACCAAAAATATTGAAAATGCCAAACACTGTATGAATATGAAGAGCATAGAACAGTGTAACCAAAAATACCAAACTGGGGAACCAAATAATTACTAAGATATTCAACCTTTGTCTGGGGTAGGAAGAACCTTAGGGTTAAGACAATTTTGAAATTTAGACGGATAATTTAAAGCTTTGATGTATTCTCCAACTCAAAAGTGTTGGTGCCGGAGCGGGCTAACCTCGGGGAATTTAAACTCCACCAGCAGTGCTAACCTTCACGTGTGTTCGAAATACAAATGACAACAAAGTTCCAGACAATAAATTTTGCTACGCCTGACGCGCGTTTCGTCTATTCAAGACTCATCAGAGGCGCTCTACCAAAAATATTGAAAATGCCAAACACTGTATGAATATGAAGAGCATAGAACAGTGTAACCAAAAATACCAAACTGGGGAACCAAATAATTACTAAGATATTCAACCTTTGTCTGGGGTAGGAAGAACCTTAGGGTTAAGACAATTTTGAAATTTAGACGGATAATTTAAAGCTTTGATGTATTCTCCAACTCAAAAGTGTTGGTGCCGGAGCGGGCTAACCTCGGGGAATTTAAACTCCACCAGCAGTGCTAACCTTCACGTGTGTTCGAAATACAAATGACAACAAAGTTCCAGACAATAAATTTTGCTACGCCTGACGCGCGTTTCGTCTATTCAAGACTCATCAGAGGCGCTCTACCAAAAATATTGAAAATGCCAAACACTGTATGAATATGAAGAGCATAGAACAGTGTAACCAAAAATACCAAACTGGGGAACCAAATAATTACTAAGATATTCAACCTTTGTCTGGGGTAGGAAGAACCTTAGGGTTAAGACAATTTTGAAATTTAGACGGATAATTTAAAGCTTTGATGTATTCTCCAACTCAAAAGTGTTGGTGCCGGAGCGGGCTAACCTCGGGGAATTTAAACTCCACCAGCAGTGCTAACCTTCACGTGTGTTCGAAATACAAATGACAACAAAGTTCCAGACAATAAATTTTGCTACGCCTGACGCGCGTTTCGTCTATTCAAGACTCATCAGAGGCGCTCTACCAAAAATATTGAAAATGCCAAACACTGTATGAATATGAAGAGCATAGAACAGTGTAACCAAAAATACCAAACTGGGGAACCAAATAATTACTAAGATATTCAACCTTTGTCTGGGGTAGGAAGAACCTTAGGGTTAAGACAATTTTGAAATTTAGACGGATAATTTAAAGCTTTGATGTATTCTCCAACTCAAAAGTGTTGGTGCCGGAGCGGGCTAACCTCGGGGAATTTAAACTCCACCAGCAGTGCTAACCTTCACGTGTGTTCGAAATACAAATGACAACAAAGTTCCAGACAATAAATTTTGCTACGCCTGACGCGCGTTTCGTCTATTCAAGACTCATCAGAGGCGCTCTACCAAAAATATTGAAAATGCCAAACACTGTATG
This sequence comes from Arcuatula senhousia, assembly GCA_963971305.1. Taxonomy (NCBI): domain Eukaryota; kingdom Metazoa; phylum Mollusca; class Bivalvia; order Mytilida; family Mytilidae; genus Arcuatula; species Arcuatula senhousia. The sequence goes on from OZ020315.1 coordinate 13,197,067, forward strand.
AATATGAAGAGCATAGAACAGTGTAACCAAAAATACCAAACTGGGGAACCAAATAATTACTAAGATATTCAACCTTTGTCTGGGGTAGGAAGAACCTTAGGGTTAAGACAATTTTGAAATTTAGACGGATAATTTAAAGCTTTGATGTATTCTCCAACTCAAAAGTGTTGGTGCCGGAGCGGGCTAACCTCGGGGAATTTAAACTCCACCAGCAGTGCTAACCTTCACGTGTGTTCGAAATACAAATGACAACAAAGTTCCAGACAATAAATTTTGCTACGCCTGACGCGCGTTTCGTCTATTCAAGACTCATCAGAGGCGCTCTACCAAAAATATTGAAAATGCCAAACACTGTATGAATATGAAGAGCATAGAACAGTGTAACCAAAAATACCAAACTGGGGAACCAAATAATTACTAAGATATTCAACCTTTGTCTGGGGTAGGAAGAACCTTAGGGTTAAGACAATTTTGAAATTTAGACGGATAATTTAAAGCTTTGATGTATTCTCCAACTCAAAAGTGTTGGTGCCGGAGCGGGCTAACCTCGGGGAATTTAAACTCCACCAGCAGTGCTAACCTTCACGTGTGTTCGAAATACAAATGACAACAAAGTTCCAGACAATAAATTTTGCTACGCCTGACGCGCGTTTCGTCTATTCAAGACTCATCAGAGGCGCTCTACCAAAAATATTGAAAATGCCAAACACTGTATGAATATGAAGAGCATAGAACAGTGTAACCAAAAATACCAAACTGGGGAACCAAATAATTACTAAGATATTCAACCTTTGTCTGGGGTAGGAAGAACCTTAGGGTTAAGACAATTTTGAAATTTAGACGGATAATTTAAAGCTTTGATGTATTCTCCAACTCAAAAGTGTTGGTGCCGGAGCGGGCTAACCTCGGGGAATTTAAACTCCACCAGCAGTGCTAACCTTCACGTGTGTTCGAAATACAAATGACAACAAAGTTCCAGACAATAAATTTTGCTACGCCTGACGCGCGTTTCGTCTATTCAAGACTCATCAGAGGCGCTCTACCAAAAATATTGAAAATGCCAAACACTGTATGAATATGAAGAGCATAGAACAGTGTAACCAAAAATACCAAACTGGGGAACCAAATAATTACTAAGATATTCAACCTTTGTCTGGGGTAGGAAGAACCTTAGGGTTAAGACAATTTTGAAATTTAGACGGATAATTTAAAGCTTTGATGTATTCTCCAACTCAAAAGTGTTGGTGCCGGAGCGGGCTAACCTCGGGGAATTTAAACTCCACCAGCAGTGCTAACCTTCACGTGTGTTCGAAATACAAATGACAACAAAGTTCCAGACAATAAATTTTGCTACGCCTGACGCGCGTTTCGTCTATTCAAGACTCATCAGAGGCGCTCTACCAAAAATATTGAAAATGCCAAACACTGTATGAATATGAAGAGCATAGAACAGTGTAACCAAAAATACCAAACTGGGGAACCAAATAATTACTAAGATATTCAACCTTTGTCTGGGGTAGGAAGAACCTTAGGGTTAAGACAATTTTGAAATTTAGACGGATAATTTAAAGCTTTGATGTATTCTCCAACTCAAAAGTGTTGGTGCCGGAGCGGGCTAACCTCGGGGAATTTAAACTCCACCAGCAGTGCTAACCTTCACGTGTGTTCGAAATACAAATGACAACAAAGTTCCAGACAATAAATTTTGCTACGCCTGACGCGCGTTTCGTCTATTCAAGACTCATCAGAGGCGCTCTACCAAAAATATTGAAAATGCCAAACACTGTATGAATATGAAGAGCATAGAACAGTGTAACCAAAAATACCAAACTGGGGAACCAAATAATTACTAAGATATTCAACCTTTGTCTGGGGTAGGAAGAACCTTAGGGTTAAGACAATTTTGAAATTTAGACGGATAATTTAAAGCTTTGATGTATTCTCCAACTCAAAAGTGTTGGTGCCGGAGCGGGCTAACCTCGGGGAATTTAAACTCCACCAGCAGTGCTAACCTTCACGTGTGTTCGAAATACAAATGACAACAAAGTTCCAGACAATAAATTTTGCTACGCCTGACGCGCGTTTCGTCTATTCAAGACTCATCAGAGGCGCTCTACCAAAAATATTGAAAATGCCAAACACTGTATGAATATGAAGAGCATAGAACAGTGTAACCAAAAATACCAAACTGGGGAACCAAATAATTACTAAGATATTCAACCTTTGTCTGGGGTAGGAAGAACCTTAGGGTTAAGACAATTTTGAAATTTAGACGGATAATTTAAAGCTTTGATGTATTCTCCAACTCAAAAGTGTTGGTGCCGGAGCGGGCTAACCTCGGGGAATTTAAACTCCACCAGCAGTGCTAACCTTCACGTGTGTTCGAAATACAAATGACAACAAAGTTCCAGACAATAAATTTTGCTACGCCTGACGCGCGTTTCGTCTATTCAAGACTCATCAGAGGCGCTCTACCAAAAATATTGAAAATGCCAAACACTGTATGAATATGAAGAGCATAGAACAGTGTAACCAAAAATACCAAACTGGGGAACCAAATAATTACTAAGATATTCAACCTTTGTCTGGGGTAGGAAGAACCTTAGGGTTAAGACAATTTTGAAATTTAGACGGATAATTTAAAGCTTTGATGTATTCTCCAACTCAAAAGTGTTGGTGCCGGAGCGGGCTAACCTCGGGGAATTTAAACTCCACCAGCAGTGCTAACCTTCACGTGTGTTCGAAATACAAATGACAACAAAGTTCCAGACAATAAATTTTGCTACGCCTGACGCGCGTTTCGTCTATTCAAGACTCATCAGAGGCGCTCTACCAAAAATATTGAAAATGCCAAACACTGTATGAATATGAAGAGCATAGAACAGTGTAACCAAAAATACCAAACTGGGGAACCAAATAATTACTAAGATATTCAACCTTTGTCTGGGGTAGGAAGAACCTTAGGGTTAAGACAATTTTGAAATTTAGACGGATAATTTAAAGCTTTGATGTATTCTCCAACTCAAAAGTGTTGGTGCCGGAGCGGGCTAACCTCGGGGAATTTAAACTCCACCAGCAGTGCTAACCTTCACGTGTGTTCGAAATACAAATGACAACAAAGTTCCAGACAATAAATTTTGCTACGCCTGACGCGCGTTTCGTCTATTCAAGACTCATCAGAGGCGCTCTACCAAAAATATTGAAAATGCCAAACACTGTATGAATATGAAGAGCATAGAACAGTGTAACCAAAAATACCAAACTGGGGAACCAAATAATTACTAAGATATTCAACCTTTGTCTGGGGTAGGAAGAACCTTAGGGTTAAGACAATTTTGAAATTTAGACGGATAATTTAAAGCTTTGATGTATTCTCCAACTCAAAAGTGTTGGTGCCGGAGCGGGCTAACCTCGGGGAATTTAAACTCCACCAGCAGTGCTAACCTTCACGTGTGTTCGAAATACAAATGACAACAAAGTTCCAGACAATAAATTTTGCTACGCCTGACGCGCGTTTCGTCTATTCAAGACTCATCAGAGGCGCTCTACCAAAAATATTGAAAATGCCAAACACTGTATGAATATGAAGAGCATAGAACAGTGTAACCAAAAATACCAAACTGGGGAACCAAATAATTACTAAGATATTCAACCTTTGTCTGGGGTAGGAAGAACCTTAGGGTTAAGACAATTTTGAAATTTAGACGGATAATTTAAAGCTTTGATGTATTCTCCAACTCAAAAGTGTTGGTGCCGGAGCGGGCTAACCTCGGGGAATTTAAACTCCACCAGCAGTGCTAACCTTCACGTGTGTTCGAAATACAAATGACAACAAAGTTCCAGACAATAAATTTTGCTACGCCTGACGCGCGTTTCGTCTATTCAAGACTCATCAGAGGCGCTCTACCAAAAATATTGAAAATGCCAAACACTGTATGAATATGAAGAGCATAGAACAGTGTAACCAAAAATACCAAACTGGGGAACCAAATAATTACTAAGATATTCAACCTTTGTCTGGGGTAGGAAGAACCTTAGGGTTAAGACAATTTTGAAATTTAGACGGATAATTTAAAGCTTTGATGTATTCTCCAACTCAAAAGTGTTGGTGCCGGAGCGGGCTAACCTCGGGGAATTTAAACTCCACCAGCAGTGCTAACCTTCACGTGTGTTCGAAATACAAATGACAACAAAGTTCCAGACAATAAATTTTGCTACGCCTGACGCGCGTTTCGTCTATTCAAGACTCATCAGAGGCGCTCTACCAAAAATATTGAAAATGCCAAACACTGTATGAATATGAAGAGCATAGAACAGTGTAACCAAAAATACCAAACTGGGGAACCAAATAATTACTAAGATATTCAACCTTTGTCTGGGGTAGGAAGAACCTTAGGGTTAAGACAATTTTGAAATTTAGACGGATAATTTAAAGCTTTGATGTATTCTCCAACTCAAAAGTGTTGGTATAATTGGTAATTGCTATAAATCCACGTGTACACAAATCAAACACACCATCATTTGTTAGAAATTTCTAAAACACGGAAAGGTAATTTCAAACGGATTGGTGGAATGGAAAAGTTATCTCACCAAATTATGATCACTTATCAGAGACAAAATGCATTTTATCTATAGATGACTGTTCATATAATATAATTATTCATCTAATTTGAAGCTCAAAGTCAATGTAGAAAAAAGTAAAATTGTTGTTTTTTCCAAAGGTAGATTGAGAAATATCATTCGATTTCAATACGATGGTAAAGATGTTGACATTGTAAGCGAATTAACATATTTAGGCGTTAAATTTTCCAGATCTGGAAGTTTCTCTAAAGCTAAAAAGTACAATGCAGAGAAGGCCACTCATGCAATGAATGATATTTTACGTAAATGGAGATCCCGTAACTTATCTTTAGAATGTCTCTTAGATTTATTTGATAAGGTCATTCAACCAATCCTACTATACGGGTGTGAAGTTTGGGGTAACGGAAATAATTCTGTGATTGAACGGGTTCATCTTAAATATTGTAAGCTATTGATGAATGCTAAAAAGTCGACACCTGATTTTATGATTTACGGTGAATTGGGAAGATATCCCCTCGATATAAACATAAAACTTAGAGCAGTAAAATACTGGGCTAAATTAGTTAGTGGCAAAGAAAACAAACTTCCTGCTATTTTATTCCGCCTATCTTTAACCCATTATGATAATATTACCTGGTTAGATTTATCAAATCCATCTTAGATGGGTGTGGCAAGTTATAAGTGTGGACTGATCAGCGATTCCCTAATATTTCATGGTTGTGTGGCTAAATTAAACAAACCTTAACAGATCAATTTATGCAACAATGGCGAACGTATGTGCAAGATTCTCCTCAAGCTCTTAATTACAGAATATACAAGGACGAACCTAAATTCGAATACTACTTCAATATCGTGAATGATAGAAACTATATCACACTATGTAGATTCAGGACTATGAACCACAGATTGCCTATCGAACCTAGGGAAAACAGAAAATGCAATCTATGTCAATCCCAAGAAATTGGAGACGAATATCACTAATTACTTACATGCACATCGCTCCGAGAAGAACGTAAATTATACATAAAACCTAAGTTATACAATAGGCCAAACACCATGAAGTTCAGGGAATTGATGAACAGCCAAAACCCATCCGATCTCTACAATTTGTATGAATTTATTCGCATCATAAATCAAAGGTGAGATCCTCCAGGGTATCCTAGCACTTTAAACACTTACTACTAGCTATTTGATGATTATATGTATATATAGTACTATAATCTTTTTGTCATTGATATACATTAACATGTTCACAATATTTGAACTTTGTACATTCCACATTTGGACACAAAATGTTGATTGTTAACTTTACACTGTATTTCTGTAATATTTTGTATTTCTGTATTATTATTCCTTTTGTCTCTGTACCATAACTGGTTTTGGAGAATAAAAATAAAGAAAAAAAAGATTTTTACACCAAAAAGAAATAATTTCAAAGGTGAACAACATATTTTAGTATGTTCATTTCCGTTCCGTATTTCTGTTCCACGATTGAGCCCTTTCCTTATAATAAATACATGTGTATAACGAATTGAAAATATTTAATTTAACCAGTTTTTTGTTAAGACCATTTAAAAAAAATCAAAATGCCTTTGTTTTAGAAAATGGATTCAATAATTGAAGGACGTAATTGGTTTCATTTGAAACTGTAAGTAGAATTTGCTAGATGTTCCATAAGATTGCAAATTTTTGACCACAAATAAAATTTTTAGAAACCATATTGGTTTTGAAATTATGGATGCAATACATTCATAAACGTATATATATTTCATTGTATGCATTTTATTTGCTTAAGGGACATATCATTTTTTACCAGGGAGTGGGGGGGGGGGCTGGTCATTTAGAATTAAAAGTTGAAAAAAATTTTGAACCCCCCACTGAAATGTAAAGATATTTTTAGACCCCCTTCTTCCAGTTGTAAAAAAATGATCCCCCCTTTTTGCATCTCTGAATATTCAAATACCATGGTATGCATGTAAATTGCTTTAACTTTAAGTAATTTAGATTGTCAATATTAACACTGGATATATTTATCAATTGGCATATAAAATTTGATGGCAATTGGAACTAGCTTTGTGCTTAACAAAAAGAGATAAAGGAATCAATAATGTAGACCAATATATATAGGGCCCGAACAGGAGGTTGACAAAAAGCCTTTCATGACGGTACAGTCCCAAAAGGAAATACCTTATTGTATTTCTTCTGATTATTTTTATTATTACATGTATTCTTCTTCTTTTCCGCTGTCCATATAACAAAAGTGTCGCGACATATCATTTCGATACTTGGTACCATTAACCGACACTGCCTGGGCTTGACCTGACTAACCCTGCGAAACCGATCTATTTTTAGTAACAGAGTTATCTGCCCATAACCCCAAATCCTTGTCTGCAGATAAACTCAGAAACTGTAACTGTTATAAAAAATCTGAAGTGTGGAATTTGTTACCTGACTTCTGTCCATGATTCGTCATGCAAAAAAAAATGTTCGATCAACTTCCTGGTTACGCGTTTTTGACACGAAAAGTGTCACTATGCGCCAACAAAATTGGTTAGTCCTAGAGACTTGGGACCTTCACCAATCGTCTTAGGTGACATAAGATGCATCTGGAAATATATATGTCATAGGTCAAATCTCAAGTTTGAATTATTGCGTCATGACTTAATATAGGTATGTATTGCGCAATATATAGTAATCCATACTTAACAATGTAATATTAAGGAAACCATATATTTTTTTAATCAAGTAGATTTAAGAGTCCTGAGTACAAATCGTCGGTCAAAAATAAAATTTCGCGCTTTTCGTGCCAATGGCGCCAAAATGTAAAAGTTGGCCGATTTTGATGAAATTTGGTATTCAAGTAGATTTAAGGGTCCTGAGTACGAATCTTTGGTCAAAAATAAAATTTCGCGCTTTTCGCGCCAATGGCGCCCAAATGTAAAAGTTGGCCGATTTTGATGAAATTTGGTATTCAAGTAGATTTTAGGGTCTTTAGTACAAATCTTCGGTAAAAAATAAAATTTCGTGCTTTTCGCGCCAAAGGCGCCAAAATGTAAAAAGTGACCGATTTGGATGAAATTTGGTATTCAAGTAGATTTAAGGGTCATGAGTATGAATCTTTGGTCAAAAAGAAAATTTCGCGCTTTTCGCGCCAATGGCGCCAAAATGAAAAGTTGGCCGATTTTGATGAAATATGGTATTCAGTAGACTTAAGGGTCCTGAGTACAAATCTTCGGTCAAAAATAAAATTTCGCGCTTTTCGCGCCAATGGCGCCAAAATGTAAAAGTTGGCCGATTTTGATGAAATTTGGTATTCAAGTAGATTCAAAGGTCCTGAGTACGAATCTTTGGTCAAAAATAAAATTTTCGCGCCAATGGCGCCAAAATGTAAAAATTGACCGATTTTGATGAAATTTGGTATTCAAGTAGGTTAAAGAGTCTTGAGTACGAATCTGTGGTCAAAACTAAAATTTCACGCTTTTCGCGCCAATGGCGCCAAAATATAAAATTTAACCATTTTTGATGAAATTTGGTATTCAAGTAGATTTAAGAGTCCTGAGTACGAATCAGCGACCCAAAAAAATTTTTTTGTGCTTTTCGCGCCAATGGCGCCAAATGTAAAAATTGACTGATTTTTCATGAAATTTGGTATATAAGGGGATTTAAGGGTCCTGAGTACGAATCTGCGGTCAAAAATAAAATTTCGCGCTTTTTGCGCCATTGGCGGCAAATGTAAAAAATGATCGATTTTGATGAAATTTAGTATTCAAGTTGATTTAAGGGTCTTCTTTACTGATTTTGATGAGATATTCATAGCAACTGGCATTAAAATCAATAGCAACCATATATTTTCTAAAGGTTGGAATATCCCAAAATTGTATCATTCAGTCACTGTAATCTGTTTCTATTGAAATACACAAAATGGGAAAGACCTCGCAATCGTTCTTTGAACGATTGTAATTTAATTATTATTTTTTTTCTGCTGCAGGTGTCAAAAAAGTGTCGCGACCTATCATTACGAAACTTAATACTATTAATCGACACTACCAGGGCTCGACTTGAGTCGGCCTGTGAAACCGATCTATTTTTAGTAACGGAGTTATCTGGCCGGAACCCAAAAACCTTGTCTGCAGATAAAGTCAGAAACCGTAACCGTTATCAAAAATCTGAAGCAGGGAAAATGTTGCTAGACTCATGGTCATGATTGGTCACGCAAAAAATTGTTTTTCGATCAACTTCCTGGTTACGCGTTTTTGACCCGAAAAGTGTCACGACTCGTCAATTTTTTTTTCTTCAAAACGGTTTGTCCTAGAGACTTTGGACCTTCACCAATCATCCTAGGTGACATATGTTACATCTAAAAATGTCAAGGTCAAAGGTCAAATCTCAAGGTCAGAGGTCATGCAGTTTAGCTCAAAAACCATACAAAATTGAAGCAGACATGTAATGAGGAAAATGCTCGTCTCATTTAGACCTTCATTTGATATAAAGGGTCGAACACTGTACGACAAACCGTTTTCGAGTTATGGCCCTTGACGCGTTTCAGCTTATTCGTTTTTTGCTTATAACTTTTTAACCATCAAAGATAATATAGTAAACATATGGGTTTTTTGTGACCGACATTATGAGTCCTTCAATTTAAGACAAAGTCGAATGGTTAAAGGCAGCCATTTTCAAAATGGCCGACACCGTAAACAGTTTTTAAGAAATAACAACTAAACCATACAAAATTGAAGCGGACAATACATGAGAAAAATGTTCGCCATGTCGAGATCTACAAAAAGTGTTTCATGTGCGAAAGCGTAAAACTTGTCGTTTTAGAGTTATCGCCCTTGATTCGTATTTTTAAAATGATTTTTGTTTATAACTTTTTAACCATAAAAGATAGTGAATGAAACATAGGTTTATTTGAAAGAGAATTGAATTACCTACAATTTGAATCCAAACAGTACATGATTCGGTTTCAAAATGGCGGCCAAAACTAGTTTCGCGAAACACATTTTTTGCCCATAACTTGAATACCATAACAGATAGTATAGTAAACATGTATACTTAAATGAATCAGAATGCAAAGAGCTACAATTTGAGTCAGAGGTCAAAGGTCATGGGTCAAGGTAATTCCCTAGCAACAAGGAAACATTAATCAAATCAAATCAAATCAAATCAAATCAAAGTTTTATTTAGAGTCGGTACATTACATAACAAGAAAACACAAGCTCTAGCGAGCTTTTAACACCGACATATAAATACAATATACAATAAGACACACATACATGACATATATACATAGTATAAAACAACACATTCAAACATAAAACAAGACAATAAGACAATACACATTAATGTAAAGTCCATAGCAACCATACATATTCTTAAACAAGACTACTTTCTGAGTTTAGATGTAAGTTTTTGCAACCGGAAGTGACATTTAGTCCATAGCAACCGACATAAAAGTCCTTAGCAACCATACTTTTTCTGACTCTAGGCCCCCTAATCTTTATTCTGGAGCCTATATCACAATAATTTGCAACATCTTGTCATAAACAAAGTGACTCAAATGTTTTTAGTACTTGTATAAAATACCATAACAAAAACATAAGACAGGGAAAGACCTCACATTTGTTCTCTGAACAAATGACGTTTTCATTGTTATTATTTTATTATTATAATCGATATTGTTATCATTACTACAAGGTTGACCGTAAAACATATTGTGACGGAATGATAGAGGTTGAAATATTAGTTATTATATTATTTGTTAGTATGAAAGTGATTAAATCCGTGTGAGTGTGTGCATTTTCTTCAATGTTGTTGATTTTATTCTGTAAACTATATAAACTTTAAAATACCTGCTTTTACATTGTAAGCTGTTCAGTAAGAGTGTTATTCTGAACATGATTTTATAATATTTTCTTACGGGAAGGTAGCTAACGTCATTTAAATAGATAAATCCTGTTATATTCCATAATCCCCTTTTTCATTCCCGTTCCTGTATGGGCGCCGCCATATTGTTTATGGTATTTACTGAATCCCCGGATGTTGACCGTTAAAAGTACAGTTAGTGTCGTGACGTCACTATAACGGTACATTACGTAAAAATGGTGTCCGAAACCACCAAAATTGCATAAATACAGACCAAGTCAGAGCAAAATTCAGTCTTGTTCCTGTCTAGACCCGCAGTTAGCAGCAGTAAAAGCAGTGCTTAGCAGATTTGCAGTTCAGATAGCAGAAATCGATTACTATTGTTGCAGAGGTTAGCAGATTTTCCTGAATAAACAATTTCAGCGCCCCCCCCATTTTCTATATATCGACAAAGGATATATTTTAACGCATAGGATTTGTGCGTATTTTTTGCTTTTCCAGTCTATTTGAGATAATATTGTAAATTGTTAACTTTGTTTCTCTTGTTCCATTATTTCTCCTATTATATAAGGGTTCAGACGAAATAAGTGTTCCTGTCATCCTGAGTTCCTGCGATATATTGTTGACTTATAACTAGTTAATATATTATGTGTTTGCTGTTGTTGTGTAGCTAGGCTGTGTTTGACCAGATTTGACCCCGCCCTTTTTTATAAGTAACACCCGCCCGTATATTTATTTCCGTTAGCTACCACCGGCGGAATAAGCGAATTCGCCGAGTTTTGCTGCTGATATTCTATTTATTAAGTTTAATAATTATCTAAGATGCCTTGAAGAAAACAAACATTGGTATGGCGGTAAGGACCACAGTTTAATTTTACAATAAATACAAATCAATTATCAAATAAAAAATATAAATGTAAATATGGTTAGCGCACATTGCGTATGTGGCAACCCAATGAATTGAACAAAAATAAATATTATTGGAAAATAATTTTGATCACCGTGGGAAACACAGCAGACTGTGACACAGGTGAGATCCCAAATCCCTTAAACAAGCTGTTAGCACAGCACGAAGTCTATAACATGCAGCAAATATGCCTTACGACCCTCAGGCATATGCGTAACTTCTGGTCAACTGCAAAGTGTTCGAGTAAAAACGATATCCTTCTAGCTTGATTAAACTGTGGCCGTTGTTCGTTATGCATTAGATAAAAGTAAAACAACTGTTCAAATATTAAGCAATGCACATTCTTCCGTATAAAAGATATAGTTCAAATCGAAATCGATTCCAATTCTTCCAGTTATATCATATATATGGACGAAGAGTACCACAACTGTTCAAATTGGTGCCGCTGCCAATCCTTTCAGATTAGAGATATCCTTTTTAGATAAAAAGTAAATGAATTGTTTAATAGATGTCATGAGTCGACGGTGCCAATCCTTCCATTTGTGATGTATCCATTGTAGGTAAATAGTTAATAAATTGTTCCACTAGATAATGGTGCTAACCCTTTAATTATTTGTAGACAACGAACTAGTTCCAATCAAAAACGGTGCAATTCCTCGGGTACATTAGATCCAACGTAACTGTTGTCATTGCTGGTTTATGGAGTAGGTAGATACGTCAAATAATAACCATGTAAAATGAGGGGCTGAAAGGATAAAACAAACAAAAAACCAGCAGAATACGAGCATTTCAGTACAACCTATCTAAAAGAATGGTGAGGGTGGGAGGGTTTTTCCCATAAAATTTCGTGTTGCACTTAGAAAGGCCAGTTTAACGCTGATGACGTCACTCAAAAGAATTATACATCCGGACTAAAATACGGAGAAATTTCCGGCACATCGATAATTGAATTTAAGTTAAACCTTAAATTCTATTATCTAAGATGCCTTGAAGAAAACAAACATTGGTATGGCGGTAAGGACCACAGTTTAATTTTACAATAAATACAAATCAATTATCAAATAAAAAATATAAATGTAAATATGGTTAGCGCACATTGCGTATGTGGCAACCCAATGAATTGAACAAAAATAAATATTATTGGAAAATAATTTTGATCACCGTGGGAAACACAGCAGACTGTGACACAGGTGAGATCCCAAATCCCTTAAACAAGCTGTTAGCACAGCACGAAGTCTATAACATGCAGCAAATATGCCAAATTGACAGTTCAAAACACGAGTGGAGAACTGGCAACCGCCATAAGCAATGGGGGATGGCTGCATGAACTATTGGTTGGTCCTTACCCCAGTAAAAATTAATTCAATCTAATGAAATGTCAATGCACGATAACAGATCTGCGAAATGCGGGAAATAATTGTTTAATGCATGATACATGATTTGCGAAAGATAGAAAATACCAATGATGAATGTGGATAAACCCCCGATAGTAAAAAAAATATTAATTAAAACAAAGTAAAAAGAATAATTAAGAACCGAAGCTGAAATATAAGATCAATCAAATGAAACGTCCATGCTCAGTAAATGATGATCTGCGAAATGAACGAAATAAATATTTAATAAATGAATTGATATTTAAAATGAAAGAAATATGATAAATCTGTCAAATGTGGCTACCGCAAATTGCTGATCTCGCAACCAATTCAAATCACTCATACAATATGTTTAAAGTATTTTCGTAAATAATTTTGATCACTGTGGGAAACACAGCAAGCTGTGACCCATGTGAGACATAAAAACTCTTAAACAATATATCAAACATTTAAAAAATATATAATAAAGGATATATATAAAAAAAAATAAACAAAAGAAAGAAGGAAACTGAAATCAAATAAGATATCAATGCTCAATGAATGATAAATGGGTAACCGCAGATTGCACATATGGCCACCCATAACTGAATCATTCTATACAATAATAGATGTTAGGTAAATAATTTTGATCACCGTGAGAAACACAGCTGGCTGTGACACAAGTGAGATACCAAAACCCTTAAACAATTTAATATCTAAGATTTAATAAGCAATAAACTAAAGGAATTAAACAAAAGAAAGAAACTAAAATAAAAATCAATCAAATAAGATACCAATGTTTAATAAATGAAAAATGATCTGCAAAATGCAGAAAATATTCAGAAATGTGGGTTACCGCAGATTGCATTATGGCCACCCATAACTGAATCATTCTATACAATAATAGATGTTTGGTAAATAATTTTGATCACCGTGGGAAACACAGCTGGCTGTGACACAAGTGAGATACCAAAACCCTTAAACAATATAATATCTAAGATTTAATAAGCAATAAAGTAAAGGAATTAAACCAAAGAAAGAAACTAAAATAAAATTCAATCAAATAAGATACCAATGTTTAATAAATGAAAAATGATCTGCAAAATGCAGAAAAATATTCAGAAATGTGGGTTACCGCAGATTGCATATGGCCACCCATAACTGAATAATTCTATACAATAATAGATGTTTGGTAAATAATTTTAATCACCGTGGGAAACACAGCTGGCTGTGACACAAGTGAGATACCAAAAACCCTTAAGTCATATAATATCTAATATTTAATAAGAAATAAAATAAAAGAAAAAGAAATAAAAATCAATCAAATAAGATGCTGATGTTCAGTAAATGATAAATGATTTGCAGAATGCAGAAATATATTCAGAAATGTGGGTTACCGCAGATTGCATATGGCCACCCATAACTGAATCATTAAATATCAATAGATGGTGTGTCAATAATTTTGATCACCGTGGGAAACACAGCTGGCTGTGACACAAGTGAGATATCAAAACCCTTAAACAATATAATATTTAAGATTTAATATAAAGAAATAAAATAAAGGAATAAAAACAAAATAAAAATCAATCTAAAAGATGTCAATGCTGAAAAAATGATGAGTGGTCTGCAGAATGCAGAAAAATGGTCAGTCGAGAAATGTGAGTTACTCAAGATTGCGTATGGTCACCATGAGAAACACAGCAGGATGTGAAAAAGCGAGATACCAAAAACTTTAAACAATTATAGTTTCCAAAAAGATAAATAAATAAATACTTAATAAATAAATGAGGAAACTGAACTTTAAATTCAATCCAAAAATTATAATATAATAAATAAAAATAAAAAAAAAATCTTTATTTTTAAATTCACAACATATTTGCAAAATCATAAACAATAAAAATAAAAATATTGAAATTTAACAAATTTGAACTTGTTCAGTTACCACACTCCTTGTATTTATACTCCCAGTGCTCATGATGGGCTGACATGTGATAATTATTAAAAGGAAAGGAAACTTAATCTAATGAAAATATAGCGCAAGGGGGGTGTAAATGTAAATATATGTGTGCTGTGTGCAAGATGTTTTGCAATATAGCTTATAGATGTAAATATTCGCATTCGGTTGCTATATCCATTAAATATCGCATTTCAGGGATATAGTTATAACATGTGTCGTCTGCTGTGAAATATAAATGTGCATTAAATATATAACATATGTTTGCATATAAGTGTGTGTGTGTGTGTGTGTTGCTAGATCAATAGTGTGTGCGTGTCATGTGTGTATGTGTGTGTAAAACTCATGAGTGGATGTGCTTAAGCTAGTGTTCTGGTACAAACCCATGTATGAATGTAGATCTATGTAAGATCAAAACTGTAGACACTAGTGTATATAAATTTGACATTGTGCAGTAGCGTCAATATATCAAGAATGTGAGTGTATTTCATACAAATAGTGGCTTACAGGCTGTATTTATTATTCTTTTACTGAAAACTAAAAATAAATTTTGTCTATGAGTATGTCTAACAAATTCTGTTTGGTTATCATCATGATCATGTTATGTATGTTTTTTAAAGATATTTCTAAGATGTAATTGTATATGCAGTAACAACAAAGAACTCATCGTACAAAAGTTTTGTGTTTGGATTGAGGGTTTGTAAATGGACACATAATGTTGCTTCATGTAGTACAAGTTCAGCAAAATGTATTCGTTACATGATAAAATGCACAATGTGTATATGTGTTATTATATGATAAGACTTCTTAATTAACCCAGCAGTGTAAAGATGGTTAGATGTTTATTCAAGCTGAAATGTCAGTCAGTTTGATGTTTGTGTTTGGACATATTGATCAAGGTTATGTACACTCGACTTTGTAAAAACACAAGTCGAAAAATCAGTGTGTGTGTGTGTGTGTGTGTGTGTGTGTGTGTGTGTGTGTGTGTGTGTGTGTGTGTGTGTGTGTGTGTGTGTCAATGTGCATATTTACATACATACAGCTGCAAGCGAAGATAATTGTTTTCTTTTTTCCCTTAAACACTTATAAGAATAACATGCATAATAAACTAAATTAAAACAAAAATAAACAAATGAAAAATTAATACATATTCTTATATTTTTTTCTTACCGTTATTGACAATAAATTCAATAGTTAAATAAATGCAATTAGAACTTAAAAAAAAAATGTATGCGTAAATGTATATTACATTTAAACTGATCTATAAATATTAAACTATCAAATCAGTTTTAATCAAAACATAAATTCTATATAATTATATATTGCATCCCGATTTCTGTTTATGTCAATTACTAGGTAAAGATTAGAATAATATAAATATGAAAAAGATTATATAATTTAATAAATTAAAGAATTCTTGAAACGGCACATTTTTGGCATGCAAGATGTGCTTACAAAACAATAAATTAAGCAATCATTGATGACCAACTACGAAATTATGTTGGACTAAACGGTGTAAAACCTTATGTGAATTTATATTGTCATTGCTTAATAGGAAATCTGAGTTTGAAGCAAACACATATCAATGAATGTAAGAATAAATGCTCGACTATTTAGAGGTTACAAAAATTAAAATTTTTAATAATGAATGTGTACACTATATGCAACAGGAGTATATTTGTTGGACACATTACCTATATACATGAACATTCACAGGTGGATCCCCATCGGTTGATTTCTAATATGCCATATTAATGGTCGATTAAATCCGGGCTGACGTCGAAAAAACCATAATCTAAGTCGTGAAATTTGTTGGCAGGTGGTGGTAACGATCCAACTCCAGTGAGTTCCAGATTATCCCTCTTTTTGTAGTCCAAACGAAGTCAAATAACGTTGAAGGTGTATTTAGTTCTTTCCACTGTTGCTTTCCATACATTCTATAAACTAAAGAAAATCGAGAATAAAACTAATGCTAGCCTAGTTTAACATATATAATCATAAAAACAAATGCATTATGTTCACTGTCCTGATCTTGGCTAAAATTATGCCGACAGGACAAAATCATACACAAATCAATCAATCAATCAAATCTAAGCAATGTTTAGAGCAACATGCCGATGATAATAATGTATCAAAATTGTTCAAACATTAACTCTAGTTTTAAGAGGAAAAGCAAACAAACAAACAAACGTGATTTTTGAAGTTATTAAAACAGGAAGCCCTACGTGTTTTGGGGGCATGAATTCATGAATTGCCCGAGACTCGGCGAAATAAGTTAATAACAAATGTATGTATCATCAATGTAATTTTATTTCGCAGTGTATAGTTATAGTTTCATCACTGCTGAATCTGTCATTTATATGACACGCTGTTACAAAGCGTTTTGTTGTGAAAATGCCAACACAGTGATGGTAAAAAAGACATTTACTTGATAAAACTAAACAAGTTTATAATATTATCCGAATAAGATCTTTTCCTAATAAAATTAACTGAAATATACTCCCCTGAAACACAGATGTCCATGGATTTTTTCCCATAAAATTTCGACTTCCATCTATCGTGTTGCACTTAGAAAGGCCAGTTTAACGCTGATGACGTCACTCAAAAGAATTATACATCCGGACTAAAATACGGAGAAATTTCCGGCACATCGATAATTGAATTTAAGTTAAACCTTAAATTCTATTATCCAAATAATTGTACGTCTTGTTTTTGTTTGAGTTATTGTGTCAATAGTGTCGGTTTATGAATAAATTATTATATTGTTGAAACTTAAACGGTCTTCGTTGTGCCTTTGCCTCAAACGTCAAAGTCGGTATTGAATAGCCTGGTATCCCCTCCACCCTTTTTCCTGAAAAACCTTATAAAATAATTAAAACAAGACACGACTGTACAGGTATAAGGTTCCAGGTTGCTGAGTATCCTGAAAATAAGTATCAAGTCAAATAATCAGGCTCCTGATCCCGGAAACCGCTGAGTCATTGAGACAATTATAAAAAGAGCTACAACAAGAACACGCTACCCCACCCCCCGACCGGCTACAAATTTGGTGGCAACGGTTGGATCAAATTAAAGCCCGAACCCGGATATTTTGAAATTTTTAGACCCCATAAGCTGACTACGATGTCTGAGTTAGGTGATCACGACGATTGGGGCACCGAGGACAGACAGATTCTCGAAAAACGGACCGACGTTGTCGAGACACGAGGGGAGACAGTACCAAGACTTCCCGCATCAGTGTTTGAAAATACTACCCCGTCCGGTGAAGTACAGATGCGGGTAGGGCGAGAAACGGGAAGTTGCAGGGAGGGGGGGGCGATGAGTTACAAAGATTCAAAGATTATAGATATAAGTTCTCAGAAGATTATTCTGTAAGGGGAGAGTCTGGCAGGGTGGCTTGTAGAGATGAAGCCACAGCTGGTTCAATGGCTGACGAGCGTATTGTCAACCAGCAGGAAGGGAAATATGGATTTAAGGAACGCTGACTTCGGAAGGGAAGCTCGACAAGATATCTCAGTCGGGATCCGAGGGGGTCCCATCTGGTTTCATCAAATATACGGGATGGCATTCAGGGCGTCCCATGGAAGGTCCATACTGGTGCGTGGAGTCCCATGGTGGACCATAACCCTGAAAGGGAGCTTGCTCGGGGAACACCAGTGGTAACGGACAGACTTGGTTATAACGGGAACCAAGGCTTTTGCCAAGATTCTCAAAGATCAGATAATCACAGGGGAAATGAGGTTAATGCAATAACACATAATGTGGGGCGTAATTCAGGTTCCAAACAAAATATGAAAGCTGCAACTTTCGATGGCACGGGTAGCTTACAGGACTACTTGGTACACTTTGAAATGATTTCAGAAATTAATGGATTGGACAATTATACCAAGGCTCTTGAGTTGGCGACATGTTTAAGGGGTTCCGCACAGGCTATTCTAAGCGACTTTAGACCAGATTTGAGGCGAAGTTATTTCCATTTAGTATCGGCACTTACGGCGCGATTTCAACCTAGTAATCAGGCAGAATTATATAGGGCTCAAATGAAAGGTAAAAGTAGGGGTAAACACGAGTCACTACCAGAGTTAGCACATGAGATTAAGAAATTGTCGCGGTTAGCGTATCCTACGGCTCTCTTGGAAGTCCGAGAACAACTTTCTCGCGATTGTTTTATTGATTCACTGAACGATGCTGATATAGAGTGGGCAATATTTCAAGGTAAGCCGATGTCGATAGATGAGTGTGTCAGAATTGGGCTTGAGTACGAGGCTTTTGTAAGCGGACATAGGCGTAAGGCTAAAAGTCAGATATCGTTGCGCCAGATTGAAGACGTGGTCGACGAGGATATCAAGACGGAAAGAATAAGAATCGTTCTCGAGCGGCTTGCTAAAAGCCGAGTCAGCAGAATAACGCAAAAGATACGAAGTCGTGTTATTTTTGCGGAATGAAGGGTCACTTTAAAAGAGAGTGTAAAAAGCTATAAGAACTGCAGAAATCAGGAAAATATGTCCCAAATAATTATGATAGTAACAATAAGAGCAAATATGGTCAGTCAAAGTGGCCAAAAGAAACCAAGTCAGAAAACTTTTAGAGGCTGAAGGAACGGGCCCGCCTTTAGCCGAGTTTGATAAATTCAATGGACCTGAAAATGTTTTTGATATGTATGCTGAAAAGTGTGATAGTTTGTATTTGAAAACTCATATAAATGGAGTTAAGGTTAATTGTTTGATAGATACTGGATACTGTGTGTCATTCATGAAAGAAATTTCCCGAAAATTTAAGACCTGTTCCAGAAAATAGTAATGTTAGGCTGAAGTTAGCAGATGGTGAAACTATAAAAACTTTAGGGCAGGCAAATCTAGAAGTGTCAATAAATGGCACGGTTTATAAGCAGAATTTTATTATTGCAGATATTGATACCCCCGCTGTAATAGGTTATGATTTCTTATATAAAAATAATTGTAAATTAGATATAAGAAACAGTTTGTTGTCAATTAACGGCGATATAGTCAATTGTCAAAACGAAAGTAAAATGCGAAGCATTTTTAAAATATCGGCAGTTGAAACTGTTACCCTTAAACCCAATTCAGAAACGGTTTTAATGAGCAAAATAGTGGGTGACGCGTCTCATATTACTGAAGCCGTATGAGAACCAGTCCAGAGAGCTGATAGTGAATTTTTAATAGCAAGGGCGCTAGTAGATCCGAGTAGCGGTTATGTTTCAGTTTGGATAGCAAACACAGCAAATAAGGAAATTACTCTTTATAAGAGTACAAACTTGGCAGAAATTAAGAAAGGCGCAGATATCGAGTTTCCGGTTTCGGATAACGAACAGCCCGAGGTATCCCTCTTCAAAATAAACGAAACGTCGAATGACAGTGAGCTCCCGGAATAAAAAGTTTATTTGAATCAAATAGTAAGGGATTAAATGCTGATCAGAAGGATCAATTTAGAGATATGTTGCTAAGACAAAAGTCCGCGTTTGCGAAGTCGAAAGACGATCTCGGTAGTACCGATATCGTAACGCATACAAAAGATACAGGCGATGCAGTACCAATTAAGCAAAATCCGCGTCGATTGCCACTTGCAAAACAAGAGATTACCGATCGTGAAATAGAGCGGATGTTAGAAATAGGAGTTATCGAGCCTAGTCCCTAAACGTGACGGGTCAATTCGTTATTGCATCGACTACCGGAAGCTGAATTCCGTTACGATGAAAGACAGTTTTCCGCTTCCTCGTATTGAAGACTGCCTTGATGCTCTGAGAGGTTCAGTCCTATTTTCAACTATCAATTTGCAAAGCGGTTATTGGCAGGTAAAGATGGCAACACCAGAAGACCGTGAAAAAACCGCATTTGTAACTAAGCGTGGCTTATTTCACTTTCGTTCAATGCCATTCGGTCTATGCAACGCTGGTGCGTGTTTCGAAAGACTGATGGAGTGTGTTCTTGCCGGTCTAAATTAGCAGATTTGTTAACTGTATCTCGACGATGTAATTATATTTTCAAAAGATTTTGAAAGTCACATAGATAGGCTAGAAACTGTTATTTCAAAAATTAAAGCTGCCGGATTGAAAATATCTCCGAAGAAGTGTTCTCTCTTTCAAGAGGAGGTGAAGTTTCTTGGCCACCTCGTGTCTAAAGAAGGTATAGCCACAGATCCTGAGAAAATAAGTGCTGTAACTGAGTGGCCAATACCAAAGTCCGTACACGATGTGCGCAGCTTCCTTGGTACATGCTCCTACTATAGGAGGTATATCAAAAAATTTTCCGATATAGCGAGAAGTTTACACAAACTTACAGAGAAAGGCCGAGAATTTAAATGGGACTTAGATTGTCAAACTTCCTTCGACACTTTAAAGAAATGTCTTACGTCCGCGCCTATCTTAAGGCATCCCGATCTCACAAAACCGATTATTTTGGATTGTGACGCGAGCGGTTTCGGCATCGGCAGTGTCTTGTCTATCGTGGACGAGGATGGCGAACACGTTGTCGCTTATTATAGTAAGAGCCTTAGTAAACCGGAACGACAGTATTGCGTTGTTGGCAATCGTAAACTCGGTGAAACACTTTCACCATTACTTATATGGGTTGAAATTTTTGATACGGACGGATCATGGTGCTTTGCACTGGTTACTTAACTTTAAAAATCCTGAGGGCCAAATGGCGCGATCTCGGCGTACGATTTCGAGATTAGACATAGAGCTGGTAAGCAGCATGGAAACGCAGACGGCCTTTCGCGTTGGCCGTGTATAATAGAATGTAAACATTGTACAAGACAAGAAATGAAAGCTGAAAATACTGACAATGATATTTCTTGTCATTGTCGTGCTATAAGTAGGGTTCAACCTAAATTAATGTTTGATGAACGAATAGAAGTCGATCAGGGTGTCAGTGAAAATGACAGCTGGTTCAAAAGTAAAAACATTGCTGAAATAGTTCAAGCTCAGGAAGCAGATAACCCTATAAACATTATCAGAGGTTTCAAGTTGAACTCTGAAAGTAAACCCTCATGGGAGTAAATATCTGTTCAGAGTAGAGATATGAAAACTTATTGGGCCCAATGGGATAAATTGAAATTTATTGATGGGGTGTTGTACCGAGAATGGTTGTCTGAATCAAATGGTGTAGTTACACAGTTAGTTTTTCCTTCCTGTTGGAGAGATGAGGTGATGAAAAGTTTGCTTGATGATCCCACAGGCGGTCATTTTGGTACTCACAAGACTTTTGCTAGAGTGGGAGCTCGATTTTATTGGGCAGGGTATAGAGAATATGTGGAAACTTGGTGTAGGAGTTGTCTAGTTAGTAACATAAGGAAAGGTCCAAATTTAAGACCTAGGGGCCCCATGAAACAATATTTGGTTGGTGCTGTACTAGAAAGGGTGGCTATTGATATCCTAGGGCCTTTGCCGGAAACAGAGCGAAAACATAAGTACATCTTGGTGGTCACAGACTATTTTAGCCGCTTGGCCGAAGCGTATGCTATGCCAGACCAGGAAGCAAAAACTATTGCCCAAATATTTGTTGCCCAATTTATAAGTCGTTTTAGTGTGCCCAGACAGATTCACTCTGACCAGGGACGTCAGTTTGAGTCCAAACTTTTCCAGTCACTCTGTCAAATTTTACATATTGACAAAACCCGAACTACCCCTTTTCACCCCCAGAGTGACGGAATGGTAGAACGATTAAATAGATCTATTGAAGATATTCTGAGTAAATTTATTACTAAAGAACAAACTGATTGGGATTTACATTAACCTGTTGCTATGATGGCTTACCGCAGTTCAGTCCATGAAAGTACTGGCTTTAGTCCTAGCATGTTAATGCTAGGTAGGGAGGTTGATCTACCAGTTGATTTACTTTATGGGGTTAATCCCGAAAGAGAACCCAAAGGTTCAATTCCAGAATATGTCATAAAATTACAAGAGAAAATGACATTGCTAGGGATAAAATGATCTCTGCTAGTAACAGACAAAAGAGACAGTATGATCATATGGTCAAAGCTCACCAGTACAAAATAGGGGATAAAGTTTTGGTGTATAACCCAGTCAAAAGTAAGGGCAGGTCTGCAAAACTACCGACACCACCAAAATTGCATAAATACAGACCAAGTCAGAGCAAAATTTAGTCTTGATCCTGTCTAGACCCGCAGTTAGCAGCAGTAAAAGCAGTGCTTAGCAGATTTGCAGTTCAGATAGCAGAAATCGATTACTATTGGTGCAGAGGTTAGCAGATATTCCTGAATAAACAATTCCAGCCCCCCCCCCCCCCCCATTTTCTATATTTCGGCAAAGGATATATTTTAACGCATAGGATTTGTGCGTATTTTTTGCTTTTCCAGTCTATTTGAGATACTTTTGTAAATT
This sequence comes from Arcuatula senhousia, assembly GCA_963971305.1. Classification (NCBI taxonomy): domain Eukaryota; kingdom Metazoa; phylum Mollusca; class Bivalvia; order Mytilida; family Mytilidae; genus Arcuatula; species Arcuatula senhousia. The sequence continues at coordinate 13,220,085 of OZ020315.1, forward strand.
GTTAACATTGTTTCTCTTGTCCCATAATTTCTCCTATTATATAAGGGTTCAGACGAAATAAGTGTTCCTGTCATCCTGAGTTCCTGCGATATATTGTTGACTTATAACTAGTTAATATATTATTTGTTTGCTGTTGTTGTGTAGCTAAAATGTGTCTGACCAGATTTGACCCCCCTTTTTTATTAGTAACACCCGCCCGTATATTTATTCCCGTTAGCTACCACCGTCGGAATAAGCGAAATCGCCGAGTTTTGCTGCTTATATCCTATTTATTAAGTTTGATAATTATCCAAATAATTGTACGTCTTGTTTTTGTTTGAGTTATTGTGTCAATAGTGTCGGTTTATGAATAAATTATCATATTGTTGAAACTTAAACGGTCTTCCTTGTGCCTTTGCCTCAAACGTCAAATTCGGTATTGAATAGCCTGGTATCCCCTCCACCCTTTTTCCTAAAAAACCTTATAACATAATAACAACAAGACACGACTGTACAGGTATAACGTTCCAGGTTGCTGAGTATCCTGAAAATTAGTATCAAGTCAAATAAGCAGGCTCCTGATCCCGGAAACCGCTGAGTCATTGAGACAATTATAAAAAGAGCTACAACAAGTACACGCTACCCCACCCCCGGCCCGCTAAAATATAAATATACAAAGTTTCTTATTTATTTTCTAAAAACAAGTAAGCAAATAAAAATGCCTACTTACATATATACGGTGTTTATGATTTATGTTTCAAGGTCAACGAAATTACCGACTGGTAAAGTAAGTCTGAAAAGTGAAGAAAGATAATGGCAATGAACAAAATTAGATCATTACAATAGCTGATTTTTAACTCTGGGTGGCATGAATTTGCATGAGAGTATTGTGTTTTTCTGTAGCTTTAATTTGTAAACAAATCGGTTTCTAATTTTCCGTTACGTTACATTACATCTTCATCTAAATACTCATTTATCCCTCCGAAAATATAATTTTTTCTGTATGCGTAGATGAATATCATTTGCTGTGGAATTTGTGAAGATTTTCACCCCAGTGTGTCCAAACTCCATAAATGCCATCGGCATTTCTTAAGTGCGCGCTAGGTGTATGTTTTAATTGCTCCAACGTTCGTGTTTTCCATTCTACCAAAAATGAAAAAACAAAAATATTCGTCAACTTTTTAGTATTCTGTGCTCACACTTAGGCAATTACTTGGGGTCTAGATGACCGAGAGGTCTTAGCTTCTAGTTTTTTAACATGACCATTAAGCATTTCTTGGTGTTCGATGCCCGCTTTGTATCTACAAAACAGCTTTTGTAATTAAGTTTGTCAGTTATCTTACCAATGCCTGTGGTTTCCTTTGGTACTCATGTTCATTCAACATCAAACCAGACGGCTCTACATGGTCCATATCGTATTGAGCTTTAAATTCCCATATGGTATTGAGCTTTAAATTCAAACATGCACTAACTTCCTTAATAGGCGAGCGGCGGAAAGGGTCTTGAAAAAAAAATAAATTACCCAAGAACCTCATGGGATATTGTTAACTATGTTGATAGTTTAATATTTCAGCTTTGATAATATCGATGTTTGCCATTTGAAATCTGGTCAGAACATGAAAAAATTAAAGGTCAAAGGACACTACCCAAAATCTAAAAGTTTGAGTCTGCAAACATTAAGGCAACTAAAATGTTACAAAATGTGGCTCAAAGTTAGAAAATAAAGACTTAATATTACTTACATATATAAGTGAATATGAATCATTCACTTTTGGTCTCTTTGAAGAGATTTATTACGTCATTTTTTCTATTTTTAGAAAAGGGTCAAATTATTTTGATTTTTGTGTATAAAAGTTTGAATTGCGAAAAAATGAATTCACATGTTCACTTACCTTTTTCCTCTAATTGTAAAACATTATCTTATCTTTCAACTGTAACAAAAACAAATGGTTCAAATGTGTTTATTGACTCAAAAACACCACATTTGTGGATTATACCAGAATATTAGGTTTTCAATAAAAAAGTGTATTGAGTTACCATTAACATGTTTAAAACGGAATATGAATCAAAAACCAACAAAAATTTCTTTAATCCAACTAGTTAAGTTGAGAACAATATCTTTGCACAGAAAAAAGAAAGAAAATCATCGAAAAATTAACTAAAAAACACATAATGGTTAAGTGGCGAATAGAGGTTTAATTTTAAAAACTTTAAAGTTTTATAATTTAATAACAAACCTTTAGAGATATTTTGGACTTAATAGAGAGATGAAAGTTTTGGCTTTCAGAACATTTTAGTTTGACGCCTCTAAAATGGTCAGAACATTGTGCAATTTGAGCTCAAAGATTAGAACTTTTTAATCGTCAGTCATATGTTCAAAAGACTACCAAATCATTGTACAATGAAGGCTCCAGCAGGTGGGGTGTTCCGGGAGCCCCTAAATGTCGCTTAGAGACAAAATGTAATTTTTTTTTATAGATTTCAGGCAAAACTGTCATGAACATCTTCAACAACAATTAAAGCTTTATGTAGAGCCCTCCCCCTTTTTTCGAAACTATCTTGATTAGCTCCTGGATGCTAACGTGCACAGATTATACTTTTAATTGCAAATAGATAGTTTAGTAACATAATTTCACATATTTTCGCAAAAATATACGGCATTAATTTATTATTTTTTTGCAATCTAATTTTTGTTCAGTTCGTTTGTTATAAACGCACATCAAAAGTCAAGTACACCTTTCACAAATTTTTAAAACTCTGTTTTTTTTAAACATCGCAGGTTAGAAATTAAAGCAAAGACCAAATTATAAATTTCTTGTGTTCACACAATCCCAAACTAGCGCATATTCTTACATGAAATTTCTTACAATTGCTAATCAATCAGATTATAGTTAAAAAGTAAATACGGGACACTCCGACAGGATTCCGAGTCATCTGCAGTTAATTTTCTCAAAATCGTACATATTCAATTAAGTAACTTTATTATCATTCATCAGAAGTATTCAGTTTTAACTAAAAAGTAGCCTTACAACATTTTTTTGATCTAAGTATACAATTTGTTTGATTTTAATGACAATTAATGTTTCACAAGTTAAAATTAACGTGTATTTTTGCTACTTTTATTCGTGATTTTAAATTCGATAAAAAGTGTACAAAATGTAGAAAGCTATTATTGTTTTTGAAAATTTCAATTGCAAACAAAGAATTGGGCAAAATATTTCATGATTGATTTACGATTTTTCTTGTGTGTTTTTTTAGGTAACAAAAATAATTTAAAATCAAGCCGTTAGAGATTTTCATAGGGTACATGTACAAAACAAAAATTTTTGATTTCTTCTGACCATATTCGACATGTCAAACAAATATATCCATAAAATAGAATATTCAACCTTTTATTTGAGTTCAAAAAATCTCATGAGGTTTTTGGGTAATTTAAACTTTTAATTAGACGACTTGTTCGATATCCGCCGCTCTCCTATAATCACATGCCCTTATTTCTGTGGTATGTGATATTCTAACTAATACATTTATTGTCGTTCGTTAACGGATTTGATCCAAAATAAATCGATCGATTGGTAAGCTATTGCAAACAGGAACTATTAACTCTTCCGGAGCTATAAAAGTATTAACAAAATTACCGAACTTGGAGAATCAATCTCAAATGTCCATAAGACGAGACAAAACAAGGAAAGCATACCGGAAAAATTGAAGATCGCAATGGTCCAGTCTTGGTTCAGGCATTTCAAAAGAAAAGGTGGGTTAAATCAGGTTTTGAGGCGCACCAATCCCACTTTCCATTTCGATCGTTGGGTCCGGTAGTTACACAAAAGACAACAAGTTTGTGAAGACATATTAGAGTTGCTAAGGTGATCATCTCAGTACATCAACTAGCCATACATTAACAAAACCAAGAACTAACCATTTCGTTTAACATGATATTGACCTTTTCTTCCAGTGGCTGATAACAAAGAAATATTTTTTTAGCAACTGAGTTAACTATCGAAGTTGCTGATCGTGATGTGGTTGTAATACATGTATTTGCTTGTTGTTTGTTGTTTGTTTTGTTGAGATGATTTTTGTCAACCGGTTTTGCCTTTGTCTTTTGGGATTGTTGACATTTGATTACCCTGTGGGAACATCTTAGCTTCCAACCAACTTTATTTCACAGAAAGATACATTAATTAAGATGAACTTTTAATTTTAGTACAATTTGTAACAAAAAACCATTGTATATAATTTGAACCAATCACATCTGATATAATCTGACAATGAATTGCACTGCTATTGATAACCATTATAATAAATAATTGTTTATAAAATATAAACGATATGAGTACTTGACTTGAACAAAATAGGATGTGATATGAGTGGTTTTATTTCTTGTTATATTAGATACAGTTTCCTTAAAGTTAGTTTATGTTCACCATTGCTCAATGTGATTAGAATAATGAAAGACCAATTGATGCTAAGTGACAGCTTCTCCCTAGATAACTCCTTGCTCTGTTATTTGTAAAGGCTGCTAATGAAATAAAACAAACAATCCGATCAAAATGTCATTTATTAAAATGACGAAAAGAAATTATGTACATACACAAGGGAGTTAACCTTTACATAATATCAAAATTTAAAATTTTGAATTAACTCCATTGAAAAGCCAGCCTACAAAAAAGGTGGCATATCAAAAAAGGCCAAAGCGAAAACCAGACACATGAGACATGCTGGATTGAGCAAAATGCCACCCAAGGAGTTAAGTTAGTTAATGTCGGATATAAAATATGTTTATGTAAGACAAGCGATGCGACTACTTCATGTACTTGACTTGATGTAATAGCTTCCGATTATTATAAGATGCATTTAATACCTGGCTTAGTCCATTATGAGTTACGAATAAATCCACGCCTGCCCTCATTTATCAGTAATAGTTCTAGAATTGCATAGAGAGATATAAGTAAAGGGAAGATATCAGGGCAGTTTTTTGTTCTTAAGCTAACTATCATTAAGGTCTTTCCCTTTCCAAAGGGAAGACCTTATTGTATTTCGTCAGCCTATTATTATTCTTTTTTACTGCCGCTCGTGAGCAAAAAGTTTCTTGACAGATCTTACTGAAACTTGGCACACTTATTCAGTACTGCCAGGAATAGATTTGACTAAGGACTTGACGATAAACTGTTTTTAATTACGGCACAATAGCACTGTTTACCCTTGTGATCAGATCTCCTTAGAAACAGTAATAGTTATCAAGATTCTATTTAGTAAAAGTGGTTGCTAACATCCTAGTGATGATTTATCATGCACAGATAATGCTGAAATTGACTTCCTGGTTGCGCACGTATAGCGCAAAGTTGGTCAAAAATTAAAAAGTTGACTGATTTTGATGACATTTAGTTTCCAGGTAGATTTGAGGGTTTTGATTACGAATCTGTGGTCAAAATTAGTTTTGCGTTTACCATTGCCAAAATGGCGGTCGTCAAATGGTTTTCTCTAGCTACTTATAACTCGAAAACCGTTACAGATTGTATAGACAAGATATGAAAAACAATGATCGTCTTAAAAAGACCTACAATTTGAGTCCAAGAAGTCCATGATTCGGTTGAGCGGTTTCGAAATGGCGGCCGAAACAGGTTTTCGCGAAATACGTTTTTTGCCAATTACTTGAAAACCTTGACAGATAGTATAATAAACATGTCTATGAAAAATAACCGTCTTGACAAGACCTATCATTTAAGCCCAAGAAGTACATGTTACGGTTGAGTGGTTTCAAAATGGCGACCAAAAACATCATTCTATGCCTTATTTACTTGTATATAACATTTAAACGGCTACAGATAATATAGTAAATATATATTTATTATCAGTATTTAAGCTTGACTTTAAGACAAATGTCAAAGGTCATAGGTCAACTTAACAGAAAAGACCTCTCATTTGTTCTAATGGCACTTTAATTATTATTATTACTATTATTATTACAAGTGTGACTGTTTATATAAAAATAAAAAGATATTTTTTCATTTGCTAAAATATTTGCATATTTACCACTTAAATATATATGATGTGTAATAATTGACAGGAACATTAATCCTTCTATTTGACTTGAAGTAAATCTTGTCCTGATGTAAAGTTACCATGTTGCTGTCCTCTGTGTCTACTAAATACATTCAAACCATTCAAATAAGATAGAAATACTTTTTTATCCGTGTGTCTTTCTCTTACTAATGGCTCATTTATTATTGCTACTAGGTTGGTTATAGTTTGTCAAAAGCCCCGTACGAACATGATGTATAATCGAATATATTTTTAATTCATTGAACATCTTCTTCCAGTTGACCAAAAAATGTACATGTATATATTTTGGTCATTCCTTGGTTTGATTACTTTGACCCCATGAAAACTTATAGATTTTTTGGAGCTGAACATTTTAACAAAGTCCATAAGAAAATTACGAAACTGGGATGACCAGTCAGAAATGTCTAATAGAAGAATACGACAATGAGAGCAAGAACATAATAAAGCATTAATGGTCCTTAATTTGTACAAGATTTCGAATGAAATGGTTGGTTAAATCGGGTGTTTTGGGATCCATTGACATCTTAGGGTTAAGTTTAATAGTATTGCAAAATAAAATATCTCACACGCAAGCTTATGCATGAAATGTGGGTCAAGATGACTTAAATCTTAAACGACTGTTGGCTCTACCACTTGGAGTTGCTTAAACATGGATCGTAATCTAAACTTTAACTCGAGTCATAAATGTAGTTCAAGGTCACATGTTTTTTTTTGCATTTGGTACCGATGCTGTTTCAGGATTAACCAACTGACCCAATATCATCTCTTTATCACTTTCAGTTACTGAGATATGGACTTAAACCAAAAATTGAGTCTGAGTCATTCATGGAGAAATGGTCAAGGTGATCTAATATTGGTAAAAATGCGGTTGCTGAGAAATATGAAACCCAACCAAAGCTTTAACCAGAGTCATTCATGTAGAAAATGTAATGTTTTTGTACCTTATTTTGCTAACTATCCAAGATGTAACTACTAAACTAATACCGGTATCATCCATCTACCACTTGCAGATGCTGAGATATGGACCTTTACAAATACTTTAAACAGAGTATTTATGAGAAAAATAAGTCAAGGTGACCTTATTTTCAAACAGATGCTGGTTATTATCCAAGATGTACACAATGATCTTATATCATCCTTCTACCACTTGTATTTGCTGAGATTAAGGGTTTTTAAAAGTAAAACCCCTGTTTATGAAGTATCCATACTTACCTGCATCAACCTTTTGCAAATATTCCTGCACCGTTCACAATCACGCTGAACTTAAATTCCCACTGGAGCCTCATTGACCTCATGACCTGCACCTACTTCCGGTTCAGTTTTGTGAGGCAAATTAATGCAAGGTCCAGGGGAGGAAAGGGGGGTGATGCAGGTACGTATAGATACTTCATAAACAGGGGTTTTACTTTTAAAAACCCTCAGTTTATATCACTATCTATACTTACCTGCATCAACTTTTTGTTAAATCACAGAATTTGTATACAAAACAAAGCTGTGGTAGGACTTGCATTATAAATAGAATAACATAACCATAAAATGACTCACCAATAATCTCTTGGTACAATATCTGTCATCTCAAAATTGCTCAATGTTTTCTTGTTTTAAATGTGTCTAATATAGCTATTTTAGCAAATCTGGCTTCTTTATTTGGAACATCCTTCAAATAAAATGATGTGAAAGTATTTTTCACAGACCAATGAGCTGCCTTCATTATTTCTCAAATAGTTGCTCCATTATAAAGCACCCAAGAAGTTGAAAGTCTTCTAGTGTCATGAGCACGAACACTTGTTAAAGAACAATCCATGTTATCATAGACATAACGAATAAGCGAAACAATTCATCTACTAATGGAATTTTTTGAAGCGTCTCTTAATACTCCTTGTTGATAAGTAAGAAAAATGTTACTAGAGTTCTATCTCCTATCCTGAACTCTTTTAAGATAGCATTTCAGGGCTCTACAAGGACACAACGGTAAATCCTTATCTTTCGTAGCAAGCTCATCAAAATTAGGAATAAAAATTGGTAACCAAGTCTTCGCTTATCTTCGTGTTTTGCTAAGGAATTGAAAATTTGGTAATAAACGAATTCCATTCCTCTCAAATCTCAAATTTGATTCGTCTATCGTAAGAGCATGAATCTCACTGACCCGAGATGCAGAAGCTAATGCAATTAAAAGACAGTCTTCCAAATTAAACATTTTATATCACAAGTTTCAATAGGTTCAAATGTTGATTCACAGAGATTCCATAACACTGAAGGCAAATCCCAATTAGGAAGTAAATGTTTAACAATTGGGAAATCATTAAAAAATTTCCTTAAGTTTATAAGTTTACACAAGGTAGAATCAGTACTGACAGAAAAATTTCCAAAACCTTTATGAATTGTATTAATAGCTCACCTATAACCCATAATTGTACTAGCCTTACAACTTTTAACTTTATATAAATAAATTTATAAAAATCTGAAATTTCTTCTACAGAGGCTGAAGAGGAATTGACTTTCCTTTCAGTACACCAACTTGGGTAGATTCGCAATCGAGCCTCGTAGAGCTTTCCTGTTGATTCTCTACCAGCTTTTTTTGATAAATTTATTGATCAATTTTCTAGCTTGTTTAGAAAAATATTTTGAGCTTTTTGGTCTTTTGAAATTTTCCAAACTGCTAGATTTAGACTTTCTGGATTTGGATGAACATTTTGTCCCCTGTTTTGAGACAACATTTTTTTCCATTAGAGGTAACTGTCTTGGAATTTCTTTTACTAACTGAAAAAGTTGAGGAAACCACGACTGACGAGGAGAAAAGGGGTTATCAGCAATAGAAAACATGACTCCTTGCTGACTTTCATAAGAACTTTTGGGATCAGAACTGGAGGAGGAAAGGCATAGGTAAACATTTCCTTCCAACTGATTGATAGAGCATCTGCAGCAAAAGCCTGCTGATCCGGAACAGGACTGCAGAACACCTGAAGATGTTTGTTTTGAAATGTCGCAAACAAGTCTATATTGTGGGTCCCCATGACATTGAATATATTCTGAACTATTGATGGATGCAACCTCAATTCCGTTACTTTTACTTGAGTCTGACTTCTGCTGAGGCCATCCATAAGAAAATTCAGTTTCCCCGGTATATGGACCGCTTTGAGATGAATTCTCCTTTTTTGATACCATCGCAGCATGTGCCAAAGAAGAAAACACAGTGTGGGCGATTTTGTCCCCCTTATTTGTTTAAATAATTATGCTATCACTGTGGAATTGTCGTAACGAACTAGCACATTCTGACCTTGAACTAGAGATTGCATTTGAATGAGAGCATTCCAAACTGCTTTCAACTCTAACCAATTCAAATGGTTGTTCTGATCATAACACTCTACTGGCCATTTTTCTGAAATTTTCATTGTATCCAAATGAGCTACCCAGCCCCAATTCGAGGCATCTGTCCATAACTCCTATAAACAACCTCCGACAACTTCTATCCAATGCAGGTTTTTGTATAACTTCATGAGCTAAAGGTTTATGCAAGCTTATCTCTATCTGCCATGCTTGTCATTCTATTGGAAACTATTTTTTTTTATTAAGTCTTGTTAGATATAATCATCTTAAATATTTTTATTTCTAGATATTCATTGTTAGGGTATAATGGGTTGCATGTGACAAATATGGTTTGTCAGTCCACCATAGCATGCAAGTGTTAAAAGCTATTTGTTTTCCGTATTGGGTCCAGAACGTACAGGGTTCAACATTTTGCTAATACAAAAATACCTTTGCAAATATAGAAATTATTCAGTGCATTCTCTTTATAGGACTCGTAAAGAATAAGAAAATGAAAGAGGCAAGGTCATTTAATCTTACATTCAGATATATTGATGATGTCCTTTCTGTCAATAACACTTCATTTGATAGATGGATCCCTTCGATATATCCTCCAGAATTGGAGATTAAAGAGACCACCGAATCAAACTGCTTCACGTCTTTCTTGTATTTGCACCTCGAATTTGACCCAGGTGGTCATCTCAGTACAAAAATTTACGATAAAAGAGACGATTTTAATTTTCAAATTATTAATTTTCCTAATCTACAGAGCAATATACCTACTTCCCCTGCATACGGTGTTAATATTTCACAACTTATTCGATATGCCAGAGCTTGCACACATTTCACATTTTTTTTTATCAGACACCGATTTCTTCGTGACCGACTTTTGGAGCAGGGCTATAAGAAAATACGTCTCATACGATCTCTAACAAAATTCTTTCTTCGTTATCAGCCTCTAGTAGAAAAGTTCAAAATTGAGTTAAAAGATATGGTGGTTAATCAGTCAGGGGACCAACTTGTAGAAGTCAGAATAGATCTTACTTGTACCAGTAAGATTCTATTTATGGTTTCTTACTCTGTAGAGTCAGATCCAATTCTGACTTCTATGGGTCAGAATGAATCTGACTTGTTAGAGTAAGAATTGTTTCTATTAAATTTGCTCCAATATTCAATGTTTTTGGAATAACATTTCTCAAAACCAATAAATCTTATTCAAATTATTTCACAAGGTCAACAATGACATCCTGCGTTTAGGATGAAAGAATCATGAGCAAATAGGAAACAGATTGACTGTAAAGTTTCAATTATCATCAAAGAATTTCATAGCTAATTATCTAAGACTGTCATTTATATCCACGGTTTTGAACACCAATGTGGTTTATACTAGATAAATAATTGTTATTTAATGATTTAAGCATAATTAAAGACCATGGTGTTCACGACCGCCAAAGTAGAGAAATTTACTGCCAAAGGAGGGCAGTAAAATTTTGATTCTGACTTGTACAAGTAAGAATAATATAAAAACAAAAAATCTAAATTACAAACCCATGACTATTTTGTAAGATTTATAAATAGATCTCAGTATATAGAAAAGGAATTTTACCATAGAGAATATCTCTGGATAAGAGACTTTGATAAAAAGACATTCTAGTATATTCTACTCGTAGAAGTCAGATTGAAATTTCTAAAAATAAGGAGAAGATAACTCTAGTTTGTTTAATCTGACTTGTACAAGTAAGATTGAATCTGATCATTCTGACTTGTACAAGTTAATCCCCTGACTGTTAATTGTTTTAATTAGTGTTTGACTGATCTGCTGTACTGAGATGATCACCTCAATATCCCTATTGTGTCTCACAACTATGTTGTATTCTTTGGTCATTACCAGATCCTAAGATCGCAATGGAAGAGGGAGGTTTGGCGCCATAAAACCTGGTTTAACCCACCATTTCGTTTGAAATGCCTGTACCAAGTCAGGACCATTGCGATCCACCAATTTTCCGGTATGACTGATTCATTTTTGTCATTTTTTCTGGACTATGAGATTGATCATTCAAGTTCGGTAGTTTTGTTATTACCTTTATTTATAGGGGTAATATTTCATGATCTCACACAAGAGACCCTTTAATTGCTTAAGGACCAGATGAATGATTCAGGATACTTGGATACTCTTGATTATTTAGGAAGCAAGCATTTGATATTTACAGAATGGGGTTGTTATGGCTTTATTTTAAACTTTTTATTAGCAATTAATTTAATAGCCAGATTTTTATTTTTTCATAATGTCTTTTTGTTTAACATTCTGCCTTAATTCCTATTCTTGTTACTAAGAAGTTGTCTGCTCATTTCAGGCATTTAATTAAAATTTTCAATATTTTTCCAGGCATTTTGTTAAATGACTTAAGATTCAAGTCATTTTATAGAATGCCTAATATTTGTCGTCATTTTGTAAAATGCCTAACCTAAAATTTTCAGTCATTCAACAAAATGCTTAAATTATGAAAATGACTGTAACATATATATTATAAAATTTTCTCAGATTTGAGATAACATGTGACCCATTTATTGTTGCTTTTTATTGTTTATTTTTTCGCTTTAAATAACCAAATTCTTACAAAACCAAGTCGATAAAGAAGTTTTGAAATTATTCAATAACACATCTACAGCTCAGGACTTGAAGTTACTCGCAATTACACTGAGTTTCTCGACCATTTTCTACCAAGGTGTCTTTCATGTAAAACTATTTTGACACGGTTTTCCATGACAAAAAATAATGAAAAGTCATAGAAAATCATGACTTTCTAAAAGTCATGATTTTTCATGATCTTTGAAAATAATGATTTTTCATGACTCTGCAACATCTTCAAGTCCATCACGAAAATGTAATTTAAATATCATGGATTTTCATGACCTTGTTCTACTTTATATGAAGTCATGGTTTTTCATTACAATTAATTCATTTAAATGTCATGAAAAATCATCATTTTCCAAGATCATGGTTTTTCACAAGATATCTGACTGATAACATCCCGCACATTAAAAAGAATATATTCCTTAAATAGCAAAATAAAACGTAAACCTTCTTTATATTCAATGGATAATTAATCCTTTGGTATCAATTATTATGTCCAGTGTAAAATTGACCTCGAGATTTTATCCATTTTATTTTATAGTATCAGAGCGCACCGGGTTTATCTATTCGAATAACCCCTTGATATTTCGTTTATTCAACGTAAACGAAAGGTTAAGCTAGTGCTAAAATACCCGGTGCAAAACCTGGTGCATCTATAAATATCGTTGATGTAACTTTTCTCAAATATCATTGGCCGATTACAACTGGAGGTTCTATAAATAGTATTAACGAACGGTAAAGCTAGTGCAAAAACTCCTGGTGCAATTGACTGGGGAGTTTAACGTCGTGACTACACCAATATATAGGTCTGCAGCGACGTATAAGACCCCGATTACACTGGACGGAAAGATCGATCTTATTTGAATCGATGCAAAAAAATCGATCTTTTTGTCAGTGTAAACGGGAAAGATCGATCTTTATTTGAATCGATTCAATAAGAACCGGACTTCAAAAGTCCTGCTTTAGACCTTGATTTAAAAAGATCGATATCTTTTTTGAATCGATCTTTCTTGAACATGTTGAAGTGTAATGTAGCGACTGCAGGGAATGAAATACAACGACCGTATTATTCGGGTAATTTTCATAAATGTGTGTAAATGCAAACCAGTCTTTTTAAGATCGATTAAAAAAACATCGATGTATTTTTGTTCATGGTGTAAACGGGTTTTTATTCCTGGTGCAAAACCTGATACATCTACAAATATCGTTGATGTAACTTTTCTCAAATATCATTGTCCGATAACAACTGGAGGTTCTATAAATAATATTGACGTAAACTTTTTTCTCAAATATTATTGGTCGATTAAAAATCTGAGTACCTCTAGAAAATTTTTGTCTTGCTGTTGACGATAATGGCTTCCATGACTTAATTTAAAATCTCTCCGCTTCAAAAGTTTGCAGGCCGATTGTAATTTTATTTTAACTTCTATCAAAATTATCTTACACTTGATTCTAGAAAAAAGCCTGTCTTAATCAAATGGTATATTTATATATTCGCTACAACATATAATAAAAGCTAAACTATCAAAAGATGTTTTTTACCACAAAAATTTGTATATTTATATATGTCGTGTGCAAGTTGTAACTTTGTACATGTTTGCAACATGTACAGATAAATTGTACAAGTTAAGAAAAAATATTGAATGCCCTCAACATTTATTAGAAAAGACTGATTATTTGTAGTCGTAAATAAAGGTAATAACAAAACTACCGAACTTGAATGATCAATCTCATAGTCCAGAGAAAATGACAAAAAAGAATCAGTCATACCGGAGAATTGGTGGATCGCAATGGTCCTGACTTGGTACAGGCATTTCAAACGAAATGGTGGGTTAAACCAGGTTTTATGGCGCCAAACCTCCCTCTTTCATTGCGATCTTCAAGTCCATGATATATATAGTTACATAGAATAGTGTTACACTGTAAAATTTGCTTAACCCATAATATATAGTTACGTAAAATAGTCATGATAGTGTGACACTGTAAAATTTACTTGGAATTAGGTTTTATAAGTCATGTAAGTCGAACATAATAGGACATGTAGGATATAAAAAATATCATGAACAAAATACAGAAGCTTTTGTCTGGAACTTTGTTGTAATTTTTATGTGAGAGAAACACAAAACCAGAAGAATTTAAGATCGCAATAGTCCTGACTTGGTACAGGCACTTCAAAAGAAGTGGTGGGTTAAACCAGGTTTTATGGCGCCAAACCTCCCTCTTCCATTGAGATCTTAGGATCCGGTAATGACCATAGAATACAACATAGTTGTGAGACACAATTGGGATATTGAGGTGATCATCCCAGTACAGCAGACCAGTCAAACACTAATTAAAACAATTAACTATCATATCTTTTAACTCAATTTTGAACTTTTTTACTAGTAGCTGATGACGAAGAAAGAATTTTGATTGAGATTTGAATATGAAAGAAAAAATGTATCATGAAGTTCACAATCAAGTCTATAAAATACAACAAGTTATGCAAACTTCCATTGCATAATGTTGACAGTATTAGTACCCATACTTTGATGTCTTGATTTCAGCAACAACACGTTAAATGTTTTTGTTTGGCACTTCAATTATACTAATAATTAAACATCTAGGTGAATATTTCTTACAAATGACTTTCAGAATTTCAAAAAAAGTTTACAATCTCATATGTGTTCTTTGGGATTGCATGTACTTGATGAAAGACAACCATGTCATATTTTGTCTTAAGGGAGTACGAGCCTGAGATTTTTTGTAATTAAAAGTTTTTTAGAATAGAAAATTAGGAAAGAATAGCTCAAAATAGCTAGACTTTATGAAAAAGTTTTCAAAAACATGGAGCCGTTTTCAAGATATAAGCACTTAAAATATGGCGGGAAAAAACTTCTCTTGATTTTTCATAGGAAATACATTGAAAGTTCGTCTTCTGTTTTAACATAGAAATTGTAATTAGAATTGAATGAAATTGTTATAGGGTGTTTATTATGACCTTCTCTTAATAGTTCTGAACAAATATTAAGAAAACATGCTGAAAACTTTTTAATGCATTTGAATGGATAAAAGCCGATGATCTCGAAAATGTGGCTCGTACTCCCTTAAACAATCTATCTGTACATGTTGCAACATGTACAATATTGCAATTTGTACACAACATATATCATTATTATTATTTTATTATTATAATTGATAGTGTTATAATTATAAAAGGTTTACCGAATATCATATAAACATACGACGTTTTTATTCTAAAAATAGTAAGCATAATAAAAAAATGCCTACATTGTGTACTTAAATATACGGTGCTTTATAATCTATGTTTCAAGGTCAACAAAATTATTGACTGGTTTAATAAGTCTGAAACCTAAAGGAACAAAATGACAATGAACACGATTAAAATTTCTGATTGTTGACTCGGGATTGCATGACTTTGCAAAAATATTATTGTATTTTCCGCTGCTTTTGTAAGCAGATCGGTATCTAATTTTCCGTTACGTAATGATACATTTACATCTAAATGCTCATTTTTCCTCCAAAAATAGAAGATTTTTCTGTATGAGTGGATGAATTTCATTTGCTGCTGAATTTGAGAAGATTTTCACCCAAGTGTGTCCAAAATAAAAAAAAAATCATCGATATTTCGACGGACTTCAGTGTTCAAGGGATCGAACAGGCGACAAGAACTGACTCATTTGGGGCGTTGATGTATTGTTACTGGGTTTTCAGGGATGAACGACGTTCTTTTTCTACGCGAAAATGAAATGTCACTGATAAAGGCTGTAGTAGAGAAGACGACACCTTAATTTGAAAAATTTAATGTCCCCACCGAACATACTCACATATTATATATCGATGGAAAAAGCAGGACCCAAGCTATCGAAATATGTTTGTCGTAAAAATCAGGGTTGGTTGATATAAAAGGAATTTAAGGTCAAAGGTCAAAAGGCAAAAAAACATTAAAAATACTTAATAATGTTTTCTTTTATTTCTTACATTTATCTATGCTCAATATTAAAAAAGCTTACCAAAAATATAGGATATAATATCTGAACAATAGTATAAACACAAAAAAAAAATCAAAAGAACCATCGAAATATCATTACTAATTTATAAAATTTATATCAAGGTCGAACTCCCTCCCCCCTTTTTTTTCTTGAAGGCATTTTCAGTTCGATTTTGCTTTAAATTAGAACCTTATTTTCTGCATATATGTTTTCTGAAATATTTTCTGGCCACATAATAATTAATGAATATGTTTTAAAAGTTATTTAAAAGGGGGATATTATGAACAAGAGATAAAGACCTAGGTTGGAAACTTATTTTACATATTGTCAAAGGTACAAAAGGTTTTAAAGCGTAAAGCTAAAACAATTGAGAACATATAAGAATTGCAGACCTACTTTTTGACTTTTTCAATGACATAAGCCATTTAATGCGATCGTCAACACTCCTCCCAAATTACGTTGGATGCCAATATATAATGACATAATTCTACTACAAAAAACGTGACAGAATTTCATAAAACTTGCACAACATATTTTGCATATCAAAACTATGATTGTTTAATATCAAAGAAGCAGAGGTACCAATGGGGTATCCGAATATCAAAAGTCCGAAAGGGCAGAGACAACGGGACAATAACAGACAACATGTAAACATGGAAACACAAAATAACTGAATATCAATCAACAACGCGAACTCCAGTCGAAACAAGAGTGAACTCAGGTGCTCCGGAAGAGTAAGCAGTTCCTGCTTGCTATAGCACACCCGTCGCGTTGCCAATAGTCCATTCAGCGTGTCAAATCCGGTAAAGGAAGACAAAACAACACTCTATGACAAACCAACATCTGCACTCATCTGAGAGATCGAAATCCCATATTTGTCTATAAGTGCATGATGTCTTCTGTAAAATTTTTTTGAGTGAAGACAGCAACCGAGGAGCAACATAACCCTGTGTGAGCAATTTTTGCGTCAGACGTGTCGCTCTGCTAAGGAAATCGATGTTAGTCCCGCATGCTCTGGAGTAACGAATCAATTGAGATACGTAAACTCCATAAGCTGGAGCGGACGGAATGTTGCTACACAAGAAGGGAAAGTTGACGATTGGAAAGTTGAAGTCATCACGTTTGTCATAGAGCCTTGTTGAAAGTCCTCCTTGTGAGTCAATTTCTAGATGAAGATCTCAATATGAAGCAGACTTCCTAGAATCCGTTGTGTCCTTTATCTCAAGCTCCTGGGGATATATGACATGGAGAAAGTCACCAAATCGAGAATTGTTTACTGAAATAACGGAACGTGAGGTTGAAAGAGAGAGCTAGTCTACGGTCTTTTTTGTCTAGAAGAGATCGAATAATTTCAAAAGTTCGAATAATAGTTAAATTAGGGGTTTCCCCATAGCAAAACAAACACATTCCATGGCGTGAGGTAGGGGTATCTTTCTTTTAACCGCTATTACTCCTACACTTTTACACGAATCATGCAAAAATTTTCACACACCTTTGGTCACGTGTTATTATATAATCCCTGCTTATAAGAATTTGATACGGATGACAATTTGGGACATTTATAAGCGTGGCACGTGTTTTTTAATTTGTATACAAAATGTGACTTATCTATTAACGCCTTTTTTTCCCTTTAAACTATCTTTGATATTTTAGAAATTTCAATATTTTCTTTCCCATAAAGTGATATTGAATTTTTTTATATTTCAGATTGCATTCAGAAAATATTTGGGGTTTCCTATTGGTCGAAATTTAACAAAGCCATCTACACATGTCTTATCTAGCACTGATTCACAACCAGTGCTTTAATTTCATAGAACTGAGACAAAATAATTGTTATATAATGTTCTTGAACATAAAGCATTTGTACTTTTATTAAATGAAAAATCTGGTGTTTACCATATAAAAACAGGGGCTTATTTATGCTTAAGTCAATGGGGTATCATTTTCTTAGCTAGAATTATAGTTTTTTTAGTTTCTAGACACACAAAAAACTCGGATGTGTTTTGCTATATTTCATTTACAGCAATCATTAAAAAGATAATTTTCTGGATAAATGCTTTGTGACATAGTCTCGTTTCACGCATGATGGTTTATTGTTTCTTCAATCTTAAATATGGTGGTTTCTACTTTCAATCACAAAGACAATCTTGTTTGTGCTATAAAAAAAACTTAACTAATGCTGAAAAAAGGCATTTCTAAAAATATAATATTAAATAGATCCGTAAAACACATATTTAATTCATTGATTTTTGTTTAGACAAAACATTTGTGGCTGAAGAAGTTCACACAGACTTAACATTTTGTGTTACTTTCAATCACAAAGGCAATCTTGTTTGTGCTCTGAAAAACCTTAACTAATGCTTAAAGACAGGCATTTCTAAAAATATAATATTAAACAGATACGTAACCAGAGATAATCGTCTGTTTTTTTACATCTGCCAAAAGACAACCAATTGAAATTGGTTGAAACATTTGCCAAACTGTCCCTTCATACTTTCCGTGTGTTATTGGGATTCAAAAAGATCTGTGGGAAAGCTCACTGAGGATACCCTCGCTTCATATTAGACTCTATAGTGAGAGAAAAGAATCAAACTTTCTCCTCTAAATGATATTTTAATGCAATCGATTTTCTTCATACACCTGTCTATGTAATACTTTTTCGTCTCATGTAAAGATTCATCAAAATCCATCAAGGGGT
This sequence comes from Arcuatula senhousia, assembly GCA_963971305.1. Lineage (NCBI taxonomy): Eukaryota > Metazoa > Mollusca > Bivalvia > Mytilida > Mytilidae > Arcuatula > Arcuatula senhousia. The sequence continues at coordinate 13,238,758 of OZ020315.1, forward strand.
TTAAAAGATATCAGGAAGTGACTGAGCTCCTTTGCTTTAGTGTTGGGTCATTTTAGGTATCTTAATGACACATCGACCTGAAAAACACTGCAATCGTGTTTCCTTGTTTGTTATATAATTAGTTCGAGAGATTAAAAAAGTTTTATTTTTATTCTTATCTCTTTGGACCATTTAGAACATTCTAGTTTATCAATATCAAAAGATATTTCCACAAACATCTCTTTTTTTTCATAGAAATAAACAAAATGTATCCAACTGATGCATAGTCATGAATTGTCGGTTAACATATCTGAACAACACAAATAATCATCAGTAATGCTTTTTGTCCCCATCATATGAATGGCAACCCTAGCACTTCCTACTGTATTCATTGATGACAGTGCTAATGAACTTTGAAATATAAACAACAAAAATTAAGGCACCAAACAAGTAAACTTGGATAAAACAAACACAATAACAACAAAACAACACATTTAACCACACAAAAGCACAAAACTATCACAATTTCAAGCAAAACAAACAAATTTATTATGTTGAAATACGCGTCCTATTTTTTTACATTTACATGTAAAGTAGAATCTAATACGGAAATCAAAAATACATCAAAGTTCCAGACAATAAATTTTGCTACGCCTGACGCGCGTTTCGTCTATTCAAGACTCATCAGAGGCGCTCTACCAAAAAAAAATTGAAAATGCCAAACGCAATATGAATATGAAGAGCATTGAACAATAAAACCAAAAATGCCGAACTGGGAACCAAATTATAACTAAGATCAACCTATGTTTGGAGAAGGCAGAAACTCATGCAGGGTTTTAACAATTTTTAAATATATACGGACAATTTGAAAGCTTTGGTGTGTTCTTCAACATAAAAGTGTTGATACCGGAGCGGGCTAACCTCGGGGAATTAAAACTCCACCAGCAGCACTAACCTTCACGGATGTTAGAAATCAAAAATACATCAAAGAATTAAGGTTTCCGGATAAGGATAATCAATTTTAGAACAATGGTTTTTCTTCGTTTATATCTAAACTAATGAACATACAGCCTTCAAATTTTGGGAAAATATGTATTGTAAATGTGTTAATTTATTTCATCAATTTCAATTATATTACTAAAAAACTTTTTATATGGTAAATGAAAATCCTCATGATTTTATTAGTATATTATGCGTTTTTCAAAAGGAATTATCACCAAGAAAATGCACTTCTTTTGTAAATTTATTGCATTGCGAGACAAGATATTTCTATTATGTACATGATAAAACCAAATATAACATATAAACCGAAATATTTGCATTAAATTTCAGGTTTTATTGATATACTACCAAAGAGTTGATCGAGGGTACCCCTTTTCAACATAATATTAATAAAAACTCGACCGTTCGAACTTCTTACGACAAGTAAAAATAAAACTAGAAGCATGCATCTTTCGTTTAAGCCCAACATTAGCAGTATGTCTTTTCGGGACATTAAACTTTTAAATAAAGCGTCTTTTTGGATTCCATCTACTATACTACTGGTAACGCGGCCAAAAGCTATGACGAAAAATATATCATTGAGATCTTATTTTGTAAATTTATATTTAAAATATAATTGGTTTAACCACTGTGTCTGATAATCTGTCAATCAGCAACGATATTTGCTAGACAATTTATTACAAGTAAAATAAAAACATGTTAAGGAAACCGTCACTTGAACCCCGCCTTACTGAAACCATATAAATTTTAGGAACATTGTTACATCGACTCTTGTTGCAGTTGTCTAGTTGTTTTATCGAGATTAAGGTAAGAAGTAAGACATATTGTAATATAAGAGATGTAGACACGCACAAAAAAATAATGATAATTCTAAATGAATTGCCTGAAAAATATATATTTTGTGCTTTGATTTCTGGTTTAGATCGACTTTTTGTAATATATAAAATATTCGCTTTGTCTGTTTTATTTTGAATTCATGTAAAAGATAATTATATTCCTTAATTGCCGGATGATATATTGTCATCACTTGGCGTAATTCTTTGAAACTAATGTTTTCGGAACTCTGTTCTTTGGTATATATAAGAATAAAGTTAAGGTGTATTTGTAGGTATAAGCTATGAAGATGAAGATCAGTGTAATTCTCGGTTTAGTTGCCGCTTTGTTCGCGCTGTCAAGTTCCGAATCGGTCTTAGAATTATTCCCAGAATTCAGGTCTGAACTCAACAAGCTTCAAACTGACATAAGGAACAACCGGGCTGAAATTCAGAGCAAATTGAATGGTATTGAGTCAGGTGAGATTATTAATTTAGATTAGGGGTACAGTGTACAAATTACGTGTTTGTGTAACATATTAAGGTGGTTGTTGTGCATAAAATGAAATTCATTAGACTTCTTTACTTTATCTTGTTAATGGAATAAAAAGAACATTAATATTTTTTTATCTGAAAAGTTCCATTTTCAAGGAAGAAAATTTGGGGAAAAGTATGACAGATTTTAATACAGAAATGTGTTGGAGATTTTGTTGTTGTTTGAATATATAGAAAAAAGGTCCTTTACCCTAATTTGTTCTTTCATGTTTTTCAAAAGATAGTATTATATGGCTTGTCGTTTGTGATACCGTAAAGTGTCCTTTTTTATAGAAATGTTAACGACCGAAATCGTAAGAATTATACTAGTACAAAATACCCAATATGAAACTTGTTTCTTGAAAAAATAGCTCGTTTTAATTAAATGTTCTTACATTTCTTTTTATCAAATGAATTTTCTGGATCATTTTTTATCTAAAGAAATGATTTTTTGATCCGACACCGCTTTCTCCGTAACCCCCTATTAGACCAATGCTATAAAAAATACGTTGCATACGATCTCTAAAAAATTCTTTCTTCGTTATCAGCCACTGGTAGAAAAATTCAATATCATGTTAGACGAAATGGTTAGTTCTTGCTTTGATTAGTGTTTGGCTGGTCGATGTACTGAGATGATCACCTTAGCATCCTTGATATGTCATCACAAACCTATTGTGTTTTGTGTAACTACCGGCCCCAACTGATCGCAATTAAACGGTGTGTTTGGTGCACCTTAAAACCTTGTTTAACCCACCATTTCTTTTGAAATGCCTGTACCATGTCAAGACCATTGCGATCTTCAATTTTTCCGGTATGTCTTACATGTTTTGTCTTGTCTTATGGACATTTGAGATTGATTCTCCAAGTTCGGTAATTTTGTTATTACCTTTATTTATATATTAATATAAATTACGAAAAGGCTTCGGTAAGAACTTTGCTAATTTCAGTTAGTCAAGAACACTTCTTGTTAAACATTGCTTTACTGTCCAATCATTAATCCTTTAATCATTTCATTTTAGCTGTGCGACAACTTGATCATGCAGTTGTAGCTTTTTCAGCGAGTAGTCCTTCTTCACAATACAATATGGGTGCTTATCAACAAATCGATTATACCAGGGTATGTAAACGTTGAAATATTGGTCCAAGTCGGAATCACAAAAACTGTACGACTTTGGTTGTTCATTAAAACAAAATACACAGCCTTTTCATTATAGAATTATAAACATATCATCATTTTGAAAAATTCCATGGTATGGATCTTGTTTCCCTCTCTCTTAAAAAGTCAGTACAGTAAGAAGTTGGGAAAAATGTTTGCTAATTGTATAACCAGACCAAGTAAAAACTTATTGAATTGCTATATATGTTAATATTATAAAATATTGTGTAATTATCATTTTGATACTATCCTTATCTAGGAGAGTGTCAGTCGAATCTGACAGGATACTGAAAAAATCAGGCAGATGAGATCAATGGGAAAAACCGCAAATTACATAAAGTAAATCGTTGAAACCGGTAAACCTAATAGTTCAGAAAATACATGCTATTCCTCAATCATGTGAATGGGTCCAGATATTTCAAAAAAAACTTTACAAACTTTTAATTGATTTTTTTGGACTTTTTTATAAGCTTTGTCTCTTCCTATCACCCTGCTATCCAGAACACTTTCACCATCACTCAAGAGAAATTCTCCTTTCTCGACTTGGAATGCAGCATCAAAAATGGTAAAATAGTAACTTCTTTATTTTACAAACCTACAGATGCGCATTGTTACCTTAATTATCAGTCTTGTCATCCTCAGAGTTGCAAAGATGCCATTCCTAAGTCTCAGTTTCTACGACTTAAACGTATTTGCAGCGACGAGAATGACTTCAGGGTTCAGAGAAGTACTATAAAATCATTCTTTGTCAAGAGGGGATATCCTTATAAGATTTATTGGATAAAGCCATCAACTCTGTCTCTCAGGTGACACGATCCAAAGCTTTGGAGGCCAGGGTGCCGTTTCATAAAACGATCGCAAATTAACGTACTCGTTATCCCATGCAAATTAAATGGGCATACGTGCACGTTTGGCTAACGATCGCTTTATGAAACTGTACCCAGGACTAGACGCAAGAACGATCGTATACCTTTGGTTCTAACTTACCACCCTCATAACTTGACTATACGGAATACTCTGCTGCGTAACTTCAAATCCATTGTCCTGGAGGATGAACACATGTCGAATGTGTTTACCTCGCCACCCCTGACTGTTTTCCGCAAGGGAAAGAGTTTGAGGCAACATCTAGTTTCAAGCTCTTACAACAATTCCACTAGACGTCCTCGCTCCAATTTTTCAGGCACCAGGTGTTGTGGTCGACCTATGTGTGTTACATGCAGCTTCACCTGGGATACTGAGCAGATAGTCGGTCCTTCAAACACTTTCAAGTTGAAGAACGGTTTCACCTGCATATCTGAAAACGTTATCTACGTCATCCGCTTTGCCAAGTGTTGTAAAATCTACATAGGGGAAACCTACCGTCGGTTAGGAGACAGGTTCGCCGAACACAGACGGGGTGTCGTTAAATGCGAAGATTGCCCAGTCGGTCAGCACTTTTATTTGCCAAACCACAGCGTCCACGATATGCAGGTAACCGTTCTCCTTGAAACTTGTTCTGGCGAGAAACAAAGACAATTTCTTGAACAGAGAATAATCAAATTTTTAGGAACATTTAAACCCTTTGTAATCAATATAAAACGACAGTTGTTTACTTATAACTTGCTGTTTTTTTGTTCCTATACAACCCCTATATTTCATTTGTCGTCATCATTTCGTGTAATTCGTTTTCCTTTTCATGTTAGTCGCATTTGAGTGGTCTGTGTGGCGTTGCGAGGCGAAAACGAAATTTCACCCACTCTCACTAAATATGGTGCTCCACGTGGGCGCACACTCACATAATATAGTGCTCCAGGTGGACTCATTTTGCCCCTACCCACCTCTTCTTTTTTCCTGTTGATCAGCAGATATTTTGAAGACGTTTTTTGTGTTTGCTCTTTGTTATTGTTAGTCTTTGCATGCAAACTCGTCTCCGCAGGTGGTTTACCTAGGGTCTACACTCGCCATTCGGTTCTGGTCAGCTGATGTTCTTGTTCCCTGAAGAAGGACTTGCGGTCCGAAAATTTAGGCCATCTTTTATTTTTTTTATTAATTTTTACCTTTTATTGTGATTTTCTTATTTGCATTTTACCTTTTGAATGTGGTTTTACCTTCTAAACTATTGTTTTATGATCATAATAGTTTTTGAGTCTATGCTTTTGGTTAATAAACATTCTTCTTTTAAACAATTAATGCATTCTAAATTTAAAAAGAAAAAAAAGAAAACATAACAAAAATTATATAAATTGTTTTTTTTTTTTACCAAACTGCAAAAAGTATTTTATTGTAATAACGTCGGTTTAGTTACAAAAATCGCTATTATACCGTGATTTCTGAGAAAAGTCAAAAATCCAAAGCGATATGCCTTTTTGCACTTGTTGTACGCATTGAATGAAATGAACATATTTATTTGAAGAAGCAGAGGTACCAATGGGGTATCCGAATGTCAAAAGTCCGAAAGGGCAGAGACGAATCCAGTAAACACGAACAAGCTTAAGAACGGGACAAAAACAGACAACATGTAAAATATGGAAACACAAAATAACTGAATATCAAACAACAACGCGAACTCAAATCGTAACGAGAGTGAACTCAGGTGCTCCAGAAGAGTAAGCAGTTCCTGCTTGCTATAGCACACCCGTCGCGTTGCCAACAGTCAATTCAGTGTGTCAAATCCGATAAAGGAAGACAAAACAAAACCCTATGACAAACCAACATCTGCACTCACCTGAGAGATCAAAATCCCATATTTGTCTATAAGTGCATGATGTATTTCGTAAAATTGCTTAAATGAAGACAACAACCGAGGAGCAACATAACCTTGTGTGAGCATTTTTTGTGTCATTAATGAGTTGCTAATATGGTCCACAATAAATTAGAATGCAAAAATTGAAATAATTATACTATTGTAAAGAAAACACGAACTCAATCATTTTAATTGGACAAATTGGAGTTAATGCGATAAAAATGGTTTAACAATATTTATTAACAACAGATTCAGATAACGTACTTGTTAAAAATTGTGTTGTATTTAAATGTACACGAGACAATGTGTGTTTACTTTTAGGAGGTTCTCGACACGTCTTCTTCATATAACGATGGAACATTTACCGTGCCAGAATCTGGAGTTTATATCTTTACATGGTCTATTATGACTTCTGATTGGTCAGAGACAGAACTCGTCGTTAATGGTACACCTTTGGCGTTTTTGAGAGTTGACATGGCGAATCATCAAACAGACTATGGTTCTGGCTCTCAAACACTAATAACCAAGGTAATACTTACACGTTTTCCTTTCCTAAGGTGGTCTTTGTGAGTCTTTTTATATTACGACCTCTAAAACTACCCCTTTAAAAGCCTTCCTTACAGCGATAGTCTGGCATCTCGAATTAATCAAAGAAATTCTGACAAACAAGTACTTACCCACTCTTCATAGCTGTATTGATTCTAGTGCCGAAGCATTTCTATTATCATGCCATTATTGACGAAAATATATATATTTTTGACATGTTACGAACAGATTTGAGACCATATTTTAGATACAGGGTTTAAAATTCAAACGTTGTGGCCCAAGTACAGCTTATATTCCCTCCGTGTTCAAACTAGCAAAATGTCTAAAACTTTCTTAAACAAAGATATGGTGATAAATACCTTGGTCCAACCATATCTTTGCCGTTGGCCAATATGCCACAAGTAATGACAAAAAGTCTAAAATTTTGCATGATTCATATTAAACTTTTTGACAAGTAATAAACTATAAGGCTCTTGAGAGGATCAGGTCCGGGAGCTGCCGAGAAGACAAAAAATCCTTCTCTTATGATTTCTAAATTCATGTAAAGCAACTTAATTTTACTTTCAAGACATCTTGGCAGTGTTCTGTGACCCCTTGTCTTTCAAGTGATACAAAAAGCAACAGTAAAAAATAAAAACAACACAATGAAACAGATCCTTTTCTAAAGCACTTTCTTCAATAGGAACTAAATTAAGCCAAAGGCTTTAATTGTGTATCCATACCTTCTGTTTTTCTGGGATAAGCGACTTTTAATCTCAATAGCCAGTAAAATGTAATTATTTTCTATTTAATGTTGACAATGCTTATCATGTGGAATATTTTTTACACATTTTAAAGAAAATTACAAATATGATGTTAAATAACTATAAGCAAAAAAATTGATTTGGTTTTAAATACATAATAAAGGGTCATATAAACTGAAGATATACCTAATACAAAGGTAAGCCAAAATGGATAATAGAAACTAATGAGATGTGTAATAAGTGTACGCGACACAGCCCACAATCAAGCGGCAATTCAGAAAAAAACATAAATAAAAAAGTGTTATAAGTAATAGGTGGTTGAGAATATTAAAAGCTATCTCGTGTACAAGTATATCATCATTAAACTATATAAGAGCATACACCTCAAGCATAAGTATATTATCTACAGAAAAAACTTAAGGTAGTACAGTGGTATAACACTGAACATCTTTTCTGAGCATGTTACCAAATTTAAGCAAATGCAAAAACATTGCTATTTAACTGTATGAAGATTGTTTGTATGATGAATTATTAGAGGAAAAATAAGTTTGAAACAAAACCTAACTGTTATATTCATTTTATAACATTTCCCGTACTTTTTTCAAGGGAGATAATTTGTATGAAATGTGTAGAGAAAATTCAGTTTTTCCAATTAATTTTCAGAAAATTAACGGTGAACCCATTATTTTATTCCTTATTTTCAAAGAACTAACAGAAATTGATGTTTTGACAAAATTTAAGAAAAATCTATCCCGTGAAATTTGAGAAAATTGATTTAAACCATTTTCCCCTATATAATCTATATAAAAATAGTGAAATTTGAACTGTTTTTGATCAATTTTCTACAAAAATTAATCATGGTGACCTATTCTTTTTATTTTATTTTTCAAACATATGCACATAGATACATCTTATGACAAAATTTTTAAAAATTCTATCCTACCGATTTTTTACTATTGTACTACCTTAATTTAGGCAGCAACCATTTGAAATTCGGGCGGAGGGTATGGATTTTAGACCCTCAACAATTTATTTTTTTCAAAATTTTTCGAAGACGAGAATTTTTTTTCAAAGACACCGAAAATATTTTTTTATTCGCAATTTTGTTTACGCTGTGTAGCCCAGGCTCACCAAAATTTATTTTTTTCTTTCAGGGTCAAGGACAATTTTTTTTTTTTCCAAAAACAAAAAACTAAATATTTTTTTTCAAAAAAATCCAAACCTTCCAGAATTTCAAATGGTTGCTGCCTTAAGTTTTGGAAAATTAGAAGGAAAAAAATGTTGCGAGGAAAAGTTGGGATGGAAAACAAAAAAGTCATTAAATACTCGAAATCGAAGACTAAAATGGTCCTGACCTGTACAAATATTTTAGCAAAAAAAAATATTTATTGAGTCTATTTTATGTGGGCAAAACTCTTTCTTCAGGTTTGGTGTTCAAAAATAACCTGTTTTTTAAATGTGGGAATCTGATTTTATAAGACCGTTTTCTTTGTGTAGGTTAGCACTGGGCAACGCGTGTGGATACGAACTGGAACAACGGGCAATACACGTGTAGACGGAAACAACTTGAATTCATTTTCTGGTTTTTTGCTGTTTAAGTAGAAGAAAACTAAAATAGAAGGCTAACTACATAAATACATGTACCAATTTATGTTACCTGTCTTATATAACTTCCTCACACAATTCCAAATAAACAATTTAAATGTTAACACTGTAGTTATTCGTCATATCGTGAAAGCGTTAAGTTTCGTCAAGCAAGACAATTAGTTATTATTACACACAAAAATCACATCAATATTCTATACATTACAAAACGTATTGAAGATCTCGTATATCCCCAGGAACTTGAGATTCTAGGAAGTCTGCTTCATATTTAGATCTACATTTTGAAATTGACTCTCAAGGAAGACTTTCAACAAAAGCTCAATGAAAAACTTCATGACCTCAACATTCTAATCGTCAACTTTCCCTTTTTGTGTAGCAACAGTCCGTCTTTCCTGCTTATGGAGTCTTCGTATCACAGTTGATTCGTTACTCCAGAGCTATCGGGAATTACATCGATCTCCTTTGTAGAGCGTCACGTTTGACACAGAAATTGCTGACACAGGGTTATATTCGTTGTTGATTGATATTCAGTTATTTTTGTGTTTCCATGTTTTACATGTTGTCTATAAGTGCATGTCCCGTTCTTGTTGGTGTTTACTGGTTTTGTCTCTGCCCTTTCGGACTTTTGACATTCGGATACCCCATTGGTTCCTCTGCTTCTTCTACAGTTGCTGTCTTCACTCAATAAATTTTACGGTAACCACCGTGCACTCGTACACAAATATCTGATTTCTATCTCTCAAATGAGTGCAGATGTCGGTTTGTCGTAGAAATTTGTTCTGCCTTTCTTTACCGGATTTGACCCACTGAATTGGAAATTAGCAACACAATGGGTTTGCAATAGCAGACAGGAACCGCTTACTCTTCCGGAGCACCCGAGTTCACTCTGGTTACGACTTGAGTTCACGTTTTTGATTTCCGTTCGGTTGACTTTGCGTTTTGTGTTTCTTCGCGCTGTTCTTGTTCGTGCTTGCCAGTTTCGTCGTTGCCCATTCGGACTTTCCCCATTGATGCCTCCTTGCTTATTTAAATGAAAAAGAATCGTGTGCACGTAGTTGTGTCACTATAGTTTTTGCGATGAGTGTGTTGCAACAAAAAGCAGCCGATTACCTCTCTATAATATTTGAGTCCTTCGTTACCACTATACGTTCATGTTGTTTATTGTTTTTCAGATGCATGTGTTTTGTGTTGTCTGTTTCTTACTTTGTGTTGTTCTCTTTTGTGTTTATTGGTTTTGTCTTTGCCCTTTCGGACATTTGACATTCGATTGTCTACTTGGATCCTTTCTCTGCGTCTTGCACAATCAGGAAAATACCAAATTGTATCCCTAGACCACTAGATAAAACCAAAATGCTACACAAATAATCATTTGACGCCATTTCCTGTTGTTATTTAAAGGATTTGTTACTTTAAGTAAATGATATTTTACATTTTGACAATTTTAAGCATTTTTCACCCGAATATCAAATTGTACAGTCATGTAAAATATAACGTTACGGTTATGATATCAGAAATTAGCATAGACCTGATGCTAAAGGACAAAAAAAAATTATTATGTGATGCATTGTGCAGGGAATTTCTCAAAGACAAAACTTTAGAAAGAAAAGCAAGTATTATTTTAACTGTTTAACTGGAAACAATTAAAAAAGTTAACATTAAATATTCATGTCGTTTTTAACACTTACACGGATGTGACTCAAAAGTGCAAAATTAATTTAAGCTGTGTTTTGGCCCAAAACACATAGTTGAACACATTGGCTGCCATATATAAAGTGTTTATATCCACTATCATTAACCTCTGAAATCGAGTGAGTGAGTGAGTTGGTGTTTTACGCCCGTGCAACGCTATATAGGTTATTTACAGGCGATGAACATGAAAAGGGTGATAAAATGAACATGAAATGATGATGATAAATGAAATATGGGGATGGGATGGGACACAAAGGACCGGTAAATTTGGAAGAACCACAGGAAAAGGGGAGAGGTGGGTAGGGGCAAAAAATTAAGCCTATGTGGTGCACTACTTGGCGGTCCACAAAGGGGTCTTTTACGTGCATGAAGCGTGGCATTCTCCACACACGTTGGCCCACTATGTGGTCAGGGTTTCCGTATTATAGACCTGACAACCCCCGCGGACAAGGGCCACCCTATTCAGCCACGGAAATATATTTTACTAAGCCACCAGAATAAGTCTTTTATCTTTAAGAGCGTATCTTATTTGTCTTAACGACTCTGTTGATCAAAACCCCAAATAATCACAAAACAGAAGGAAACATTTATTGTGGTAGTCGAATTTGGCAACTGCTACTGAATGAAACAACATTCATAGAAAGCCAATTAACTTGTTCTTTCGAAAGCATAGACAACTGCAGCTTATATGTCTTGTAGTTGCTGAATTGACTCATCATCATCGTCATCAACATCATTAACATTTATAACAACACCATCATCACTACTGCCAACAATACAATCAGCAACAACTTCACCGACTTTATTGTCTTCTCCATCTTTGATTTTTTTTCTTATCATTCTATTCATACTTTCTGTTAGAATAGTTTTTTTTCTTTTCCTTTTGATACTGAAAAATAAATAGAATGCATGTCAGGACCATTGTGATCTTCATTCTCTGGTAAGTTTTTGCCTTGTTTTCAGATTGATCATTCCAGTTCAGTAGTTTTGTTGTTACCTTTATTGATCAAACAAACATGTATACTTATTATTACGTAATTTTGGTATTGTATATAGAAAACAATACAATGTACGTCTCTTTCGGTGACTTACCAAACATTGCTACGCGCAAATATGTAATACTGTTAGATTATTTCTATTTAAAAATGTGTTTTATGACACAAATTTAGTATGCCACTTAATTCATTTTTCCCAGAAGACTTAACAAGAGATCATAGTTCATTATTGCCGACTAACTAAAGGACACAATTTATGACAAAACATGATCAGAGGTCCCCGAGATTAATCACAAGCCTGGTCGTTAGACTTGTATGACAAGAATTTACCAATAAATTTCTTATATTGTTTGTCAATGACATTTCCAATTGTTAAATTCAAAATTGTTAAAAACACCAGATTTCTTTCCTGACCCTTTCCTTGTAATGCACATGGTCGATATGCCCGGTGCTGGATTTGACTTCCTGTTCGAACTTTTTGTTGTGAGAACTTTTTATTCAATATTTTTTTGTTTTTATTCTTCCAATGTTTAGATTCAAATGCTGCTGATGAGAGGGTACTCCTTGAGATATCGATACACAGCGTAACAAAATTAACCATTTATACACGTTTTTGGTATTGTATTTTGAAACTACTGGATTGATAACCGCTGCTGGCGGACCAGAGGTCCCCGAGGGTAATAACAATCCTGGTCGTCAGACCTGTCTGGCCAGAATTTACCAATAAACTTAAATATTTTTTGTCAACGAAATTTCCGATGGTTAAAAATCCAAAATTGTTTAAAACACCAGGTTTCATTCCTTTCAATGCACATGGCCGATATACTCGGTGCTGGATTTGGCTTCCTTGTTCGAACTTTTGATTTTGAAAACTTTTTTTTCAATATTTTTGGTTTTTACTCTTCCATTGTTTTGACTCCAATGCTCCTGATGAGAGGTTTATCCTTGAAATATCGATATACAGCATAATCAAATTACCCGGTTTTTTTTGGAAATGTACATGTATATGGTAATTCGTATGCCTGCCTTTTACGTTTCTTATACGTAAAGTAGTATGTCAAACATAAATGATGTACATTTTAAGTTGCTTTGCTCGTTCATGTCGTAAGACAAGCAAATGCGTCGTAGTTTAATGTAAATTTTTCAAAAGTTGTAGAAGTATTCAAATATGTTTTGCATAACATTAATAGTTTTTTTCTATCAAAGTAAGACTTCAAGTTAAAACAAAATACCGGCCTTAAAATATTTTTCTCAGACTTTAGACTACTTAGCAACAGGCCCATTTTCCATGTAGTCGCTATATAAAATTAAACCAATTAATTAGTTGCAGCTATCAGCTGAGTAAAGGCGGTGAGTTATGGAAAAAAAAATTTTTAACATATATTTTTGCAATTCCGTAAATATTCCATCCTCGGAGGACACTACTTCCCGTAAGCACTGCACGGAGGTTGGACATTTATATCATTACTGCAAAGTTTCAGTCACAAGCTTAAGGGTCACAAACATTTATCGCCTAATTACTGCACGTTACGGGTTTTTCATCGAGAAGGTTGATAAGAATTATCAACTGATGTCTCCCTTTCCTACATTTGCAAAAATAACACAAGTTCAGCCTTCACTATGAACCAAAATAAGGACATTACCATTGACAGTTCAAGTTCGATTTAATATGACTGATAAGAACGGTACTTTACCACAATTTATCTGTAAAATACTGAGTTTATTTGATGCAATATCTTCAGTAATTATCAATTTCTGCATTTTTACTGTTTTTATATGTCCTTAACTGAAGCAGACGATGTCAGGTCATATCAGTAAATTTTGTGATTTGTATCAAACCATGACAGTCATTTTAAATATTAACCTTGATTTAAAATCACTGATGAGGTTTGTTACTGTCATTGTCAGTTATTAACATAACTTTACCTTGATTTAAAATGACTGACAGGGATTAGTTGATGATTTATCTTCAGTCCGTGTCAGTCATTCTAAACCAAGGTAAAGTTCTGTTCAGCATTTTACAGTTATTTTGTGGTCAATTACAGTTCATTTCAGTCATGTTAAATCGAATTTGAACTGTACATGGTAATGTCAGTAATTATTTTGGTTTATAGTGCTTCAAGTCAAAGGTCAAGGTCACTAGATACCTGACACATTGTTAAAAATGATACATCTATACTGCATTCTAAATGGTACGGATGAAGGTGCATTTAATTTAGTTCTTCTCTATAGTCCTTTTTAGAAAGTATTTTCCGGACGTGCAGACCTGAGAAATGTTTTACTTATGCACTACAGGTTAACGACTTCCGGGTAGGCCTCTCCATTGAAAATCTGTTGAAATTAACTAAATTCGTCAACTTGTTAAATCATTTTAAATCTGATTGCCAAAGTCTAAAATTACTAAAACATACGTTAACATCCAAGACTTCACTCCAAACCAGTTTATTTGAACCGGGAATGGGAAATAACGCCAAAATCGGATAGGGATAAATTGATGTTTTTCCTTAGCTCAACGTTGTTTACACCATGAGGCCGACCCACAAAGGGAAACTACTCTTGCAAAAATGAAAACAAAAGAATCGGAATCGGAATTCCGGGTGACTTTTTGAAAAGGGCTATTTGTCAGATGTGACTGTCATTGAGACGTATTATTTATCTTTATTTTACATTTTAACCGAGATAAACATCACTTTGTCATTTCTATGAATATGTTATTATGTTAACTGATCACCCCAATACACACTCATACTCCATCTATTTTACTAGGTCAGTTACCTATTGAGTTAACAAAGTCAGGTTTTACTTGGTCGATTGAAACAGGTGTAATAAGAGAAGGTTTTTGCTGTTGTATTAACTTATGTGAAGGCATCCGGTTCAAGCCCTGGGAACCCTTTTTTTCACTAAACGGTAATTAAAGAACATTTTGTGTAACCTAGTTATTTGTTTCTGCTGATTATAATTAATAAAATTCAAATTCAAATATTTTATTGAATTAAATCAACACACAATCAAACAATACAATTTAAGGCCATTTGACCATGAGAGCTTACATTTAAATTGGCAAAGATGAAAGGTTATCTGTCAGAATAATTGCATCATGATACCATATTAACATTGCATTTTTTAAAAATTCAAATTGAACTTGCTAAAATACGCTAAAACTGTATACGGTCTGCTATTATATGATCTGGTTGAACCGCTGGTCGGCCAAAATTTTAAGTTTCGTGGGATTAAAATCCAATTCGGCCGAGAAAAAAGTAAAGGTATGTACATTGCATTGAAATTTGATGAATATAGAGTTTAGAAAAGTAACGATATCCAATTGAACTTAAAAGTCCATTTTGTTGTTTAAAAGGGGGAAACAAACGACTGGTGATGATTGTCGGGTAGTGACGGCATTAGCATTTCCTTTGGTCAGGTCAGGTAAGCTCATGAAACAAAAAGCATTGTTTCATGAGACAGTTAAAGCAAACTAATTGAAGGTTTTTAACTTACAAAATTGAGTTTTACATAAAATCGATTTTTAAATGACAATATCCCATCGTGAACTTTAATAATATTGTATTGAGATGTTGAAATAGAACGTTTGTAAATAAAACTACAGTACGTAAAGTTAACGTTCTACATTGTCACACTATAGCTATCATAATAGTATGGCTTTATATTTACAATCATACAAATATTAATAATTCTTATCACATTTCATTGCACAATAAACCTAATGATATCTTATTACATAAAAATAAGTGCAGACTTACGTCAATAGAGCAAATATACAAAACAGAGTGAAGGAGATATGTTGAGGGGTTATATTTAAAACTTTGTCTTGCTGGTCAGACCTCAAATGGACTAAAGAGTTACTGGCAGGTGGAGATATTCAAGAACAGGGTTTCAATACCGTAAAGGAAAGAGTGAATAGTAGTTCCCAAAGGCACGGATTTTTTTTGATTTTTTTTGACGTGTGATATGATTGGATCCAGTCTTATAAAGCTGTTGGCAGTGTGTTTGTGTCTTAATCTAACAAAGTGTGCTGACCAACGACCAAACATTGTGTTTATTGTTGCTGATGATTTAGGTAAGAATTAGATTCGCGTGTATTCTTATAGTTTATGAAGTAGTTGTATTAGTATGTATGCGAAGAAAAAAATGCCACAAAAATTAATATTTTTATTACTATATATATGCGCTTTGATTCATTTCCTCTTAATTACCACACATTATATCTTACATGTATATCATTATCCGAACAAAGATCTATGTTTGTTTAACTTTTACTTTATTGCTTCACGTCTTTCTTGGATTTGCACCTCGAATTTGACCCAGGTTGTCATCTCAGTACAAAAATTTACGATAAACGAGACAATTTTAATTTTCAAATTATAAATTTTCCTAATCTACAGAGCAATATACCTACTTCCCCTGCATACGGTGTTTATATTTCACAACTTATTCGATATGCCAAAGCTTGCACACATTTCACAGATTTTTTTATCAGACACCGATTTCTTCGTGGCCGACTTTTGGAGCAGGGCTATAAGAAAATACGTCTCATACGATCCCTAAAAAAAATTCTTTCTTCGTTATCAGCCACTAGTAGAAAAGTTCAAAATTGACTTATAAGATATGATGGTTAATTGTTTTAATTAGTGTTTGACTGGTCTGTTGTACTGAGATGATCACCTCAATATCCCTATTGTGTCTCACAACTATGTTTTGTTCTATGGTCATTACCGGATCCTAAGATCGCAATGGAAGAGGGAGGTTTGGCGCCATAAAACCTGGTTTAACCCACCACTTCTTTGGAAGTGCCTGTACCAAGTCAGGACCATTGCGATCTTAAATTCTTCTGATTTTGTGTTTCTCTCAAATAAAAATTACAACAAAGTTCCAGACAAAAGCTTCTAAATCTTGTTCATGATATTTGTCATATCCTATATGTCCTCTTATGTTCGACTTATTAAACCTAATTCCAATTAAATTTTACAGTGTCGCGCTGTTTTGTGTGGCTTGTTGTTGTGGGTTGGGCGGGTTTTACAGTGTCACACTATTCTATGCAACTATATATATTATGGACTTGGGGATTGCGGTGGAGGAGGGAGGTTTGGCGCCATAACCTGGTTTAACCCACCATTTCGTTTGAAATGCCTGTACCAAGTCAGGACCATTGCGATCCACCAATTCTCCGGTATGACTGATTCGTTCTTGTCATTTTCTCTGGACTATGAAATTGATCATTCAAGTTCGGTAGTTTTGTTATTACCTTTATTTATCTTGATTTTTTATGGCCCGACCATATTTATGTAGGTCGGAAATATAGTTTAACGCGTGTCCGTCCGTTCGTATCTCATTAAATCCGTTCCTCTGTAACACTCTCGTTAAGATCGTGGTTAGGCTCATTAGTTGGATACTAGATGTTAGCGGTCAATAATATTTCTTCACTAAATGTGCCTTGGGATCAATAGCTACACCGTCCACTAGACATTATGACTTTGTGCAAATTCACTTCCCGATCATCGAATAGTTACAACGCATCCAAAATACGTCATATATGAAAGACTGCAGCCTGATTTCTTTTAGTCTTTTTCGGATAGATTTTAATCAATAAGTCCGAAAAATTGACCCGTGATCAACCGGTTAATCAAATGGTTACAGCATATATTTCTTCAAAGGTGACTTGAGCAAAACTTTACAAATAATATTTGTTTTTATAAATATTAATTTAGGATGGAACGATGTAGGATTTCACAATCCAGATATAATATCACCAAACATTGACTTCCTTGCTCACAATGGGATGATATTAAACCAGTCATATGTACAGCCTGTTTGTTCCCCGTAAGTACTAAATCGATCATAGTAACAGTCCGTTGCCCTGAGGTCACCTGAAGTACTGAACCAGACATAATACCAGCCCATTTGTTCTCTATAAATACTGAACCAGTCATATGAACAGTCCGTTTGTTCTTCGTAAGTACTGAAACAGTCATATGTACAGCCCGTTTGTTCTCCATAATTACTGAACCAGTCATATATACCCGTTTGCTGTGAGGCCTCCGCCAGTCATATGTACAGCCCGTTGTTCTCGGTAAGTATATACAGTCCTTTTGTTCTCCTCTTCGTAAGTACTAAGCCAATCATATGAACAGCCCGTTTGCGCGTTTTTTCTCCTTAAGTACTGAACCAGTCATATGAACAGCCCGTTTTCCGTGAGGCCTCCGTATGTCCTTAACCAGTCATTTGTGCAGCCGTTTGTTCCCCATAACAGAAATAGAAATAGAAATAGAAATAGAAATATTTTATTAATCCAATCATGGACCCTTTCGGGTATGTGACAAAATAACAATTATAAGATAAGATAAGATATTTATTTGCCAATTATGGTCCCACAGGGGGCTATTACAATTATAAACAATCATGATTTCAAACATACATAGACATAAGAAGAGCTGTAATGAGACAAATAGACAAAAAAAATAAATAAATAAATAAAAAATATAATTAATTTGCCAATATATGACCCCGGCGAGGTTGTTCATTTATAATATAAGGTCTAGAGAACGAGAGATTTGTAAATAACAATATATATATATATTTTTTTTTTAATTTTGGGTGCCCTCTGTTTATTTGATATAGGATTAAAAGTATATACTCTAGTTACAATTCTACAAGAGTCACCAAGGGACGGTGCTTATGGATAAACTCAAGCCATATTTCATGGACAAGAGTATACCACCTCGTGACTGATGTAGAATCGCAAGATAATGAGTTAAAATTGAGCGGAGACATTGAATATCTGCAAAAGACGTCAAGGGACAGTGCTTGTTTGGATATGTTCTCTGTTAAATTTCATAACATAGAGCAATCCACCTCACGTCTTGTGCAGAACAACAAGGCCTTAAAATCCAAACTACTTATAGGAATTAAGAAACGGTTAAGGAAGCATAATATTTCTTTACCGTTGCGTGGAGACATTGAAGATCTGCAACAGACGCCAAGGGACGGTGCTTGTATGGATATGTTCTCTGTTATATTTTATAACAGAGAGCAACCCACCTCGCGTCTGGTGCAGAACATCAAGGTCTTTGGAGTACAAAGAGAAATTAAATTAATAAAATGAAACGAGTGTTGTAGAGAAAAAAGAAGTTTTACTATTATTAAGCAATTAAATGGGCAAGGTCAGTCAGTTTAAATTATCTGTAATAAAGGTGCATAATTGGGTTAAGATCTCTTCATTCTCACATGAAAGTAACCAAAGTAGCTTCGCTTCTAGATCAAGTGCACTGAAGTTAACACAGTTCTCTGTGATAATTTTGTTCAGATTCGTACGATCATAATGAGAGCATTTGAATAAAAAATGAATTTCATTTTCAACCTCGCCAGAGTCACATTTCTGACATAGTCGTTGGTCTGGAGGGACACCCTGGTATCTGCCCTTTTCGATTTGGAGATGATGGGATGATATTCTAAGCTTGGTCATCCCCCTCCTTCGCTCAAAGTTTTTAACTTTATCTAAGTATTTCTCAAACCCAAAGGTGTCTTTAAACTTGACATATGTTCTTAGTTTTCCTTCTTTATTTTGTTCTCGCTTATTTTTCCATTCTGCTATAAAAGCATCTCGAACGTGACTTTTTATGCATTGTTTTTTTAACTTATTTTGCCCCTGAAGACAGAAGTTTGGTGTGTTTTTTATTATCATATTTAACGCCCCATACCAAGATGATTTCTTTTCATAGTGTAATTTTTTGGAATGGGAGAAGGCGTTTTGTAAGAGTGGAAATTCCTCTATGTCGTGCTCCAATCTTTGCCAATAATTT
The DNA here is from genome assembly GCA_963971305.1 of Arcuatula senhousia. Taxonomy (NCBI): domain Eukaryota; kingdom Metazoa; phylum Mollusca; class Bivalvia; order Mytilida; family Mytilidae; genus Arcuatula; species Arcuatula senhousia. The sequence goes on from OZ020315.1 coordinate 13,258,355, forward strand.
AGCATAGACTTAACAATGTCATAGTACAACGGGAAGCGACCGAGTTCTGATAGCACTGCATAATTTGTAGCTTTTTTTATTGACGCCAAGTATTTGTTTGCAGAATTTAACATGTAGTTTTTCGCTTATTAAGTTGTTGTATATTTTGTCAAAAGGTAAAGAATCACAATTTCTGTATTTAGGTGTGTGACAGTTAAATGTTCCCCATATTTCACAACCATAAAGAAGGATTGGTTTGATAGTATGATCAAACACATGCATGCTTGTTTTAAGTTTTGGGTTTAAGAATAAAAACTCTTTACTTAATTTGTAGTATGCTTTAAGCGACTTTTTATAAAGTTCATTCTGAGCGAAGGAAAAGGTGCCAGAGGCTGCAAAATAAATTCCCAAATACCTATACTGTTGTACACATTCTAATTCATATTCATTATATTTAAAAGAATGTTTAATGTGTCTGCCTGCCTTGTTGAAGACCAGAATTTTTGTTTTAATAGGGTTAAGTGATAAGCACCAGTCCTTACAGTATTTGTGAAGAATGTCTAGTTTATTTTGAAGACCTTTAGCTGATGTGGATAATAAAATCATATCATCAGCATACAAAAGACAGCTAATAGGTTTACCATTAAGAAATACTGGATCCACTGAGCTTTCTAAGTAGGTTGGTAAATCATTGATAAAAATTTTGAATAAGTTAGGGCTCAGATTATCCCCTTGCTTGACTCCCAAGTTAATTGGAAAAAAACTTGTTATATTATTGCCAATTTTGACACAAGAACTGCTTACTTCATACATGTTCTTGATGATGTTATAGAATAAAGATCCTACACCTATTTTCAACAGCTTGAGTTTCAGACCAGTGTGTATAACTGTATCAAAAGCTTTTTGGAAATCAACAAAGCAGGCATACACTCTTCCTTCTTTACTCTGACAATATTCATCAATTATACATTTCAATATAAACATGTGGTCAGTGGTCCTCGCTTTTCTTGTAAATCCCACCTGACACTCGTGTATAATCTTATGTTTTGTAAGAAAAGAGTCAAGTCTGGTATTCAAAACACTATTGAATAGTTTGCCAATTGCACTTGTTACTGCTATTCCCCTGTAATTATTTGGATCGGATATATCATTAGCCTTGAAAATTGGTACTATGAATCCTGTTGCCCATTGCTTTGGATAGATACTGTTAGCAAGGCATGCATTGAACAATTTTGCAAGTAAAGGGATTAATATTTCTTTTCCACATTTAAGCATATTATTTGAAATGTTGTCCAAACCAGGGGCCTTGTTAAACTTTAATTTAGATATAGCTTTCGCTATTTCCTCTTTGGTAATAATTATATCAAGTTCATTAAATATCTTTTCTTTTTCTTGAGTGTCAAGTAGGAAATCAAGATTTTTGAGGCGGTTCTTAAAGGTTATCTTAGCTTCATTAAGTGCTTTGAAATGAGTGACCCATGCAGATGGTTCAACAGATGAGCTTTTCTGATCCTCATTTGGTTTCCCTTTTAGTTCATTAAGTAAATTCCAATAAGCTTTTGGATTTTCTTCATGTAAGTTTTCAAGTTGAGTAAGAATAGAATGTTTATATTGTCTGAACTTGTATTTTCTTAGTTTTTTGTATTCCCTGTATAGTTTATAATAATGATTTTTGATACTTTGATCTTTAGGGAATTTTGAATAAATTTTGCCATAATCAATTAAATTAGATTTGGATTTACCAAGATCTTTATCAAACCACTTTTGGTGATTATGGTTAATTTTTTTCTTTATTTGTTTTCTCTTCAAAGAAATGTTTGCTGCAGAAATGATCATGTCAACTAGCTCATCTGCTGCTCCATCCACTGTGGTACATACATTATCAATACATGTTTTATCAAATTCTTGTAATCTTTTTTCTACCCCCTCTGACCCCAGTGCAAGGAGGAATTTTTCAGGCGAATTGTCTGACCAAATATAATTTGGAGTAAGATTATGCATATCATTTTCCAGGTTTAATTTTGTACTTTTAATAAACTTTGCTGACATCGCCCATTCCAGCTTGCAATGAGTATCAGACAGGGTAGGAAGAAATTCTGATACTCTAAAGTATAAAATTTGATCCAGGATGCCCTCAGACAAAATTACATAATCAACTACACTTTGTCCATTAGGAGTATAACATGTGTAGTGACCAAACATATCCCCAAGGGTTCTACCATTCAAGATTCTTAATTGATTTGCAATACATAGATCCAAGAGTTCTTTTCCTCTTGAATCTATATTATTGTCTGAATTTTTCCTGCTCAATAACTCGGTGTCTTTTGCATAGTTATTAAATAATGGAATATATTTATCATCATCTTGATGTATATAATCTAGTTCAGTTGAAGTCCTAGCATTAAAATCCCCACAGAGCAGGACATTTCCAATCTTATTGTAGGAGCATATCTCTTTTTCGACACAATCAAGAATATCTTTGTCTAACCCTTGGGTATATGTTGAGCCACCGGGTGGATTGTATACTAGACATATATATAGATCTTTCTGCATACCAAAAAATTGTTTATCTAGTTTTACCCACTGATAGTCAGGATTATAATTTTTTAATATTTTGACATGATTTTTAATTGTTGGCTTGCGTAAAATTGCTAGTCCACCAAAATGTCGATTGTTATGTCTTGACGCCTTTCTACATATGACATGACAGTTAAATGGTCCTATGTTACACATATTAACATCATTGCCTACATGTGTTTCGGCAAGAAATACCAGATCATATTTACTTATTTCTTTTATAAAAGTTGGATCTTGGGTTTTGTCATGGTGCTTAGATTTTAGCCCCCCAATGTTCCAAAAGCACATTTTAAGTGCATTGTTTATACCTGTGGTTGTTGGCATATTTTCAATAAAATACTTTAACTATACTCCCTTTTCTCTGATTAAGAGTATAAATTGAATATAATAATAAAATAAAAAAAGACCCCCAAAAATTATTGTAATCTTAGTTAAAATTGTAAAAAATAAAAGTTATCAAATGTAAATGAAATTAAAAAAAAGAAAAAAAAAAAGGAAGCTAAATTTCCTGACTATCAGGAACAAGTTGATGTTATTTAGTAACAAATCTAGCGATGTTTAATTATCTTTTTTCTAGCAATGTATAATATGTTTACATATGTACTATTTTTAAAAAATATTAGTAATATCAAAGTTTTTTGTTTTGTTTTTTAGATGTGTACAAAGATAAGCAACAAAACAAAATGGCTACAATTTGAAATCTTGAGTTCTTTCCTCAAAACAATTTTAAATAATAACTAATAAAAATTAATATTTTACATGAAATATTTAAGAAGCTTGATTATTTGTGCTTAATTTTGGTGAGCATTTCCTCGACCACGGCCTCTGTAAGGACCCTTGGAACGACTCCTCGGACGACGGGCTGGTGGTGGGATTGCAAGTGCACTATGAATCCCTCTTTTGAAATTCATTGCTAGAGACGCAAGCCCTCTGTCGTTGAGATGGATTCCATCATCAGTGAGTAGTAGTTTGTTTGGGTTACCTTGTGCCAACATGTTGCTGTGATCTAAAATATGTATGTTGTCAACTCCAGAGAAACGTTGTTTCATTAACACATTCACAATTTGTGCATTAGCTGAATTATTCATGTTGTCGCATCTTGGTGTTGTGAGTGATAGAATAATCTTGATAAGTGGCCATTTAGAGCAAATGGAGGATGTAATACGGAACATCTTGTTGACGCAGTCTTGAGGGTTGGTGTGCTTCACATCGTTAGTTAGTGAGTGCAGTACGAGTATGTCTGGAGACGAGACTAATGTGTTGATAAAGTCCATTGTTTCATCCATTGTGTACTTAACCTCTTTTGTGACAATGGCTGCACTTGTAACTTTGTCCTCTTTTATTCCTTTTACATTTGATGTTCCTACTAGAAGAACTGTAGGCATGTGTAATTCAGAGTTTGGATTTTTTGCACCAGCACTGTTGAGTTTGGTCTCTTGCTCTGGACCAGTTATTTGCATTTTAAGTTGAATGATTTGATCCCGAGCATGATCTAACTGAAAGTTTAGATCTTTTATGGTTTGTGTCAGTTTGTCTACTTCCTCATTTTTTTCTTGTAGTTTCCTACCAAGAATTTCTTCTTCTTTTTGAAAGTTACTCATGGATGTGAGCATTTGTTCCCTGGTATTATGTAACATTTTTTTCTCTGTGGCAAGAAGACTTTCTAGTTGCTCTTTTTCTAGTGTGGCGTTTGTCTTTGCGAGTTGCAGTTGCATTTCAAGTTGGCTGTTTTCCACCTTTAGCTTCCTGATGCATGATGGATCCTCTACACTAGCTTTGTCACCCTTGTCTTTTATTTTGAGTACCTGTATGTTCTGATTGAGGGTATCTATGATTTTGTCTGTATTTGATGTGCATGCATTGTCTAGTTTTGCAAATGATTTACTGATCGCCAGTTCTATTCGCTGAAGGTAAATTAGGCTCACAAAGTTGTTGTTTTTGTCCTGTGGCTGTGCATCTGGTGCATATTCGGGGGTGGGTGTTGGATCATGTACGATAGCACAATCATCTTGTATTCCACTGAATACCTCTTTGGTGAAAGTTTGTTCATTGTCATGCACTCCATAATCTGGAGTGATTTGTTTCATAAACTTTTGCAGGGTTGGGAAGACATTCTTTGCGAAATCTTGATGACAATTACCCTGTACTTGAATCAGCCCTGATTTGGAAAAGAGTGTGACTTTGTATAGTTTTTCACTTCTTTCGTTTTTCACATCAATTGTTATTTTTTGCAGAGGCTGCTGTTTGGATATGGGGGTCGGATGGTCATTCCATTCCACTTTGTATTTACTACAATATATACTTTCACTTTCAGTTTCACTTTCCCCTTGACCTTGTATATAAAACATATAAAATGCTTTAATCCAGGATTGGAATCGTTCCTGGTTGGTTCTAAAAGCAACCATTCTTGCTTGGTTTTCATATATTTCATTGTTTATTTCTTCAAACAGGCAACTTGACGCCTTTTCTGTGCTTGGGTCTGTCATTTTTGGGGGGAGGCATTCCGCGCTATATTTAGAATCAATGTATTGTTTGCATTTTTCAATCATATTGTCAATGATACGTATATCGAGCTCTCGACTCATGATGCTCTATAATCGGTGTATAAAAAGTCACTATATTACATATAAATCAGCGTGTTATGATGGCATTTACGGCCTGAAAGCACAAATTTTTGCTCCTCAAATTTTCTTCTGATTATAATTGTGACAGTAAATAATAATAACAATACTTTTACCAAGTAATCCTTGTATGCTGTGGTTCGTATGGTGAAACTCAGCAGAGGTGGCCAAAGGGGGATAACAACTTTATTATTAATCATCCCTTCTACAGTAGAGTGGTCCCCCCTACTTAATAATAGTAATTTAGATATCATGACCCCTACATATACAATACTATATATATATGTGTGTGTGTATATTATCAGTATGAGACCATTAAAATCAACAGAACCAGTCATATATATAGCCCAGTTTGTTCTCCGTAAGTACTGAACATGTCGTATGTACAACTCGTTTGTTTCCAAAAGGGATTGAACCAGTCAAATGTGCAACCAGTTCGCTTCCCGTTAGTACTGAATCAGTTATATGTATAACCTGTTTGTTATCCATGCGCCTTTCCATCATTGATGGTTATGGAACACCATAGGAGTCACAATTAGTCCACATTTTTGTCATTTGACTTATATACAAAATGCATATGACACCTAAATTGTTCCTTAGAAAACACGTTATCCTTTAAATTTTCAAATTGTTTAGATCAGTTGTAGATTAAAATTAATGAGAACGTAGAAAGGGTATACATAGAGATGACAAAGCATGCTTTCGTTAAAATTTAATTGCTCATCCGTAGATATAGAAAATATTTAGCAGCATTCAACAATGTAAACATGATCAACGAATGTTCATTGGTATGAAATTAACCCTTCAAAAAGTTAAAGTTGGCTTAAAAATGTCTTAAAAGGCTACAGATGAAAATGTTTGTGTTTTTTTTTTTGGTTTCAGATCAAGAAATGCCTTTTTATCAGGATACTATCCGTTTAAATCAGGACTACAGGTTTGTAAATCCATTATCATCTCAAAAGTATTATTAAAACTGAATAAATGCTTGTTTATATATTACTTTTGTCTGCAATTTCAGTGTTTGTTGCTTTGAAAGAGTAAAGTATGTGCCTTTACCAAGTCAGGACCATTGCGTTCTTTAATTTTACCGGTGTGTCTTCCATGTTTTATCTTTTCTCATAGACATTGAGACAGATTCTCGCAAATTCGGTAATATTATCTTAACTTTATATACGAAGCTTTCTCATGTAAAGACAATAGACTCAGGTAACAGCAGGAAATCAAAATAAAAAGAAGAATAGCCCTCTAGAAAATTAGTTGTTGTGATATTTATTCAGACACGTAGAACATTCGGATACCATAGAATTTATAAACGGACATCATTAGAAAATGCTCAATTAACGTATTTTATCATACATTTAGCTTTGATACCTTTAAATTTGTCCGTGTGTAACAGTCGTAAATTTACAAGCCATATCTTGACAAGGGGCTTTTTGCCATATAAAGCTCTCCCGTGCACAAAAGTGGGCAAATACGGCCATATCAAGTCCTCGCGTGGACAAAAGTGGGCTATTGTGCCATATCAAAGTCTAGAGCCTCACTTTGAAATTTGACGTCACAGTTTATTTATATCGTCTGCTATTTATTTCTATTTATGTTTGCTTAAAATGTATGATAATGTATGATACGTTTATGACACCTGGTTTCTCATATCAGGTCCCATATCATTCCTCGACCCATATTAATATTGGAGTCTCGGAATGGTATGGGATCTGATATGGAAAACCCTGTGTAATATTCTATATGTAACATTTGACCTCAATAAAAGTTTTACATTGTAAACACCAATAATTCACTGTACAAGTTGATATTTTTATTTCAAACATATTAAATTTCAAGATTTTTTGCAGAATTTTGTTATACTACCACAAGCTCCATCATGTGCACCATTAAACCGTACCTTCTTACCACAGAAACTGAAAGAGTTAGGATATGCCACACATATGATAGGAAAGTATGTCTTTAAACCTTACGGATTATTGTCTGCTCTGCCTTTCAAAATTGTCTAAACCCTAAGGTTCTTCCTACCCCAGACATAGGTTGAATATCTTAGTAATAATTTGGTTCCCCAGTTTGGTATTTTTGGTTATACTGTTCTATGCTCTTCATAATCATAAAATGTTTGTCATTTTCAAAATTTTTGGTAGAGCGCCTCCGATGAGTCTTTAATAGACGAAACGCGCGTCAGGCGTAGCAAAATTTATTGTCTGGAACTTTGTTGTCATTTGTATTACATGTTGCTGTTTAAAACTTAAATCAATCCGCTTTCCTAGCCTGAGTAGCTAGCAATCAGACCATTCGACCTTTCCTGTTTGAATGTATGGAACGCCAAATTAACATATATTCAATTAATTGTACCTATCTTCAAATAATTGAAGATATGTTCAATTGAATTATACCTATCTTCAATTGAATTATACCTATCTTCAATTCAATTATAGATATCTTCAATTCAATTATAGATATCTTCAATTCAATTATACATATCTTCAATTCAATTGTACCTAGGTACAATTCAGCACAATTAAAGATATCTTCAATTCAATTGTACCTATCTTCAATTCAATTGTATCTATCTTCAATTCAATTAAACCTATCTTCAATTGAATTTAACCTATCTTCAATCGAATCGAATTGAACCTATCTTCAATTGAATTAAACCTTTCTTCAATTCAATTGTGCCTAGGTACAACTGAATTGAAAATGGGTTTAATTCAATTGAATATAGGTGTAATTGAATTGAAGATATCTTCAAATGAATTGAAGATATCTTCAAATGAATTGAAGATATCTTCAAATGAATTGAAGATATCTTCAAATGAATTGAAGATATCTTCAAATGAATTAAAGATATCTTCAAATGAATTGAAGATATCTTCAAATGAATTGGAGATATCTTCAAATGAATTGGAGATATCTCCAAATGAATTATGGAGATGTTGGAATAAGACCTATCTTCAAGTGAATTAAAGATATCTTCAATTCAATTGAAGATAGGTACAATTGAATTATACCTAGGTCAATTAAATTGCACCTAGGTATAATTCATTTGAAGATAGGTTCAATTGATATGAAGATATCTTTAATTATTTGAAGATATCTTTAATTATTTGAAGATAGGTACAATTGAATTGAAGATATCTTCAATTTATTTGAAGATATCTTCAATTATTTGAATATATGTTAATTTGGCGTTCAATATGAATGGACCTATGACAATATATATACATATATACAGGGGGTATAAGTATACCAGGAAGCGACGCGACGGGTGAACTGCAACAAGCAGGACGGAGTAAATATGTTCACACTAGCTAGTTACAACTTGAGATCACGTTGTTAGTTGCTTTTCACTGAATTTTTTGAGTTTTTGCTTTTTCTATTTTTTCATGTTTTTTTTTCTTTCCTGTTTTACTTTATTCGATACTTATCAGTTTTAAGGAGAGATGTTCGACTTGTTATCCTTAAAAAAAGGGTTCAACATGAATGAAAGGGGGTATCCTTTTGTGAGCTCATTCATTATTCCCCATTATTTTTCCTTAAATATCTATATATATGGCGGCTGGGTACGTGTAATTATGTGTGTACTCTAACTACAGAGGATTTGATACCATAAATGACTAAGATTTTTATTTATCTGCTTTTTAAGATGGCACCTTGGTATGTGTAAGTGGGAGTGTACACCAACCTACAGAGGCTTTGATACATTCTATGGTTATTATAATGGAGCGGAGGACTACTACAATTTTACAGTTTGTAAGTATCTACATTTAAAATAATTGTTTAATTGCAATATGATGTCCACATAAACTGTTCAAAAGTTCAATTTTCATATATAAACCAGTCGCATGTATAAAATGCAGGAATTTTAGAAAGATGAATAAATTATACCTTACAAATCTTTTTCCACCCAGTCCTGCACGGGTGTGTCTTTTCAAAAGCTGTCAATAAAGACATTCAGTATTACGGAAGCCTTAAATTAAGTTAAATTGGGTGTATAACTTGTCTCTTGAATTGCTTGGTTTTATATAACTGTTTTCGTCGTACGATATTTTACTTTCTTTTAATTTTATTTCAGTGGGTGGTTATGATTTTAGAGAAAACAAAGAACCTATACGACCAGGAGAATATTCTACGGTTGGTTGACATATTATCTGGTTGGCTGTACTGTTTTCATCATCTCATTTTTCAAGGTTTGGCGCACCATAAAACCTGGCTTAACCCACCATTTCCTTTAAAATTACTGTACCAAGTCACGACCATTGTGATCTTTAAATTCTCCCATGTCTTCTTTGTTTTGTATTTTCTCATATTTGAGATAGATGTTCCATGTCGGTTATTTTTGCTATCCCTTTTAATTTCTAACTACGACTACTTGGAAAAAATTAAGGATTTGTTCAGTATGAAATCTTTTCTTGTCTGTAATAAGTAAGAACCATCTTAAATTGTTCAATTGTTGATTTTTGCTACATGTATTAGAATATTTTGGTCTTTATATTATATAGGCAAACAAGGACGACAGCTTAGTACTCGGAATAATTATGTTTATGCTGTTGTCTCAAGTAGAAAGAAGCAATATGTATTTGTTTGTTTTTTTAAGTATGCTTATGCCAGACGTGCTGACCAGATCATACAGAATCATGACAAATCCCAGCCTTTGTTCCTATACCTTCCTTTCCAGTCTGTTCATGAACCAATACAGGTAAATGCTTTCAAGCTAGCTGTCAGTAACTGTGAGTGCTCTCAAGAGCGTCCCATTACATCTCGTTGTTCTCGTATATTGATCTTGTCCTAGGATTTCTCTTAGTGAATTGCACTTTATAGATTTGATTTTTAGAGTGTTTTATTTTTGTGTTTTGTACAAGATTAGAAATAGAGGCAAGGTCGGACCCAAAAAACTAGTTTAACCCCGGCGAGATATCGGATAACTAAACAATCTGTTGACCAAAGCAGAGGAGTTCGTTATCGGTAGAATTTGTCTTTTGCATTGAAAAAAATGTTGATAACATTAACGTCATTTTTTTCAGCTTTATATTCACGGATCATATCATTTTCAAATAATGTTTAATATAAAATTATTATTTTTTCAATTGAAAGCTATTCTAAATATACATTTGATACCGATCGATCCATTCTCAATTAAAAACTAATTTTCATATGTCCACTTGAATCAGAATGGTTCCTGTTTTTTAACTTTGTTGTAATTTCACTGGTATTAAACTGATGTACGTAACTGAAGTTACGTACATCCCAACATGGCGGATGAAGAAAAAGGTAATTTAGAAAAGTGGTGTTTTTGTCAATTATATAACACAAATAAGTTAATTTCATGAATTCATATGTCAAGTTATATGTGGACCCACAAAAAAGATCGAAATTTATCAAAGTTAAAGAGGAGAATTGATGCAACAGGTCATTCATAAATACGAATTGATGTACGTAACTCCTTAATATGATGTACGTAACTTCCATACTGTTTTGAAAAATGATGTCCGTAACTTTGAAAATCTTTTGTTGAACCTCTCTAAATCTACGTACTTATAGGCAAGTAAGATGTGTTTGTGAGTGGTTTGTTGAGTTTAAAATGAACATAAAACTGATTGTAGCGATTTAAAGTGGATTTCTACGTATATCTACATAACATTACACACAAACACTGATTTTACACTTCATAGCTAAGTTGTTGTCTTGGGGATCAACCATTTATCCCGAAGGGAGGCTTGTTTTTTTTCCTTAAAATATTTTGAATCCCTATTTTGTTGAAAAAAAACCTTTTTGGCAGCAGAGGTGAAGAAAAGAACAAAATAATGCTAAATTATAAGAAAAAAAAAATATTTTGTAGAATGAAGAAATATTTAAAAAGTAAATATTTTTTTCGGCGCTTTGCGCCAAAAACAATTTCGGACCAGACCATAAAAAAACAATAACCCCCCTTTCAAGTTAAACGGTTTGCGCCAAAAACAATTTCGGACCAGACCATAAAAAAACAAGAACCCCCCTTTCAAGTTAAACGGTCGGTCCCTTAGAAACCATGCATTTTTTCTTATATAGGAATCATATATAAGAAGATAACAAATAAAAATATATTTAAATTATATATATATATAAGTGCAAACTTATAAAAAACAGTTAAACAAACAAGAACAAATATAAACTTGCAGTTTTTGGATGAACAAGCACCATGCTTCATTAACCTATGATACTTATCCTTATTGAGGCTAATTTAAAAAAAAGGAAAAATGAAAATGTTTTACCGGTCTTAAGAACTCGAACGAAAGTTACTAATACACCTTCCAAACACATTCAGTTGGGATCAGTTCTTACATCTCTTTAGACTGTTAGGAATCTAAGCTTAGAACTTTTCTAGACCATGACAAATTTGGCGCTGTTCTTAACCCTGACAATTTAAAACCCAGTGTTCTACTCGTTCCCTGACAGTTTTAGATCTGCCTAAAATCATGACATACAATAGCATGGCTACATTAAAATATTCTAAATGTAAGATAACAATTTAGACAGATAACAATTTTTTGACGAAAATACTTAAACACTTGTAAATGCCTGCCAATGACGAAAGTTGGAACTGTCATGGACTAGAACTGTCATGTCGTAAAACAGCTATAGAACTGTCGGGTCAGGAGCTAGAACAGTTAAAAAGAGTGGGTTGAAATATAGTTTATGACCATTCTACCTCAGAACTGTAAGGGCGTCCAACAGTTCTAGAACTATCAGCAGTAGCAGACAATTAAGATGTTAGAACATATCTCAACTGTATCTGTTCGTTAAGGGATCGTCACTATACACATGCCTTAAACGCCTAGAAAAATTGAAACAATTTCAGATTCATCTGATAACAGTATCAAAACGTTTGATTTTACCACTTCTATTTCGCATGCACTCATTCACGATTTCCACAGCTGATTTATTGTTGCTTTTTTCGACAAGAATGGAAGATGCAGGTGCAACTGTTTTGTGTTTTTTTTTTCAGACTTCTTACAATCACATCTAGACAACAACAAAAAACGGAACAATCTTTGGTTTTGTGACTTTCATCATCTCAAATATTCCCAGGAACTTGTACTTAAGGACTCTATGGATTATAGCAGGTCTGTTTCACATTAAGATCTAGATCTCGAAATAGACATTCAAGGAAGACTTTCAAGAAAACTCTATGACAACGTGATGACTTTAACAAATCGTCAACTTACCATTCTTGCCCGTTCCAGCTCGCTCATGGAATTAATACATCACAACTTATTCGTTATTCCAAAGGTTGCTGGACATACATTTATATCCACGATAGAGCGTCACATTTGACATACAAATTGTTAACACTGGGTTATGTTGATCGTCGATTGTAGTATTCACTTAAGAAATTATGGATTAATATTGGGATTTCTGTCTCTCAGATGAGTACAGTCAGATCCATGTTGGTTTGTCATATAGATTTTGGTTTGTTTTCCTTTACTGGATTTGACACGCTGACTTGACTATAGCAACGCGACGGTATGTTGCAATCTTGAGATATTCAGTTTTATTTTTATGCGCTTTAATGTTTTCTGTTTCTTCGTGTTGTTCCCGTTTGTGTTTACTCGTTTTGTCCTAGCCATTTCGGACTTTCGACATTGAATTCCCATTTGTATACATCTCTGGTTCACCCAACCAAATGGCAATTAAGAAAAATAAGAATAAAACTGTTCAAAAATCCCGAAGGAACAGATAATGATAAAGATGATGTTTAGTTGATTTCTTTATACATTGTGTCTGATTTGAATTTTTAGAGATACACATTTATATGAACAAAAATCCAAGGTTGTTGCTGTTGTTGCTTCGCATCAAGGTGCGAAGCTATTAATTTCATAGGATATTCACGCCATCTTGAAATAATCAATCACTTATGAACGCGTTGATTGGCTGTTTAACAAGGTTGCAAAAGTATCAGATTGTTTCATTGGCTTAACCAACAACTATAATCGTGAATCAGTTACGGAGAAGAGACGATTTGATCATGATAAGGCTATTTTGTGTACTGCAGAACTAGACACGGTACAAATTAATGTTTACCGTTGATTAAAATTGCTTTGACCAGGTGACCTCGACAAATCCACTAAGTTAAACATAGTTTGACCACGTGATATTTATTGATCGCCGAGCAAGAATAGATCACATAGATTTTGTTGTAATCAACTGATTTATCATATGATTTATAAGTCCAGATTATTTTTATGTTTCTCTTGCTGTGTATTTTCATCCAACTACAAGCTTTTTTGTTTGGCAACACTTTGGGATAATAAGATCATAATGCACGGTGCTGAAAAGTTGTCTTCCAGACTCCTCGTGGTTGAAGACGGGTCCTATCTCCAGGGCGTATGTACCTGGAACAGCCAATACTGGTGGTAATGTGTCATGGCCTGGACGACCCATGGCACACAGCGAGTCTTTAATAATCGCTGCAGAGGCATATAGCCTATAGTCACGACTATAAACACACATATGTATGCTGAAAAGTTTGGCTATTATATATGAAATCACTTACATACTAGTACATTTGAACTTTCATACTCGAGCTTTCATATCATGTCTGTTCTAATAATAATGAGAACCATAGTGGTTTCATGGTTATTTACTTAATTTGTTCTTTAAGCACATGTACATTTTACATCACATTTATCTTCATCTGACTAACGAGTCTAAACATTTTAGCCATGCTCTTGGATATTTACTTATATGTCTTTTTTCTGGCAGGGGCTATTCCAGCATACCAATAAAAGACACATGGGCTTTAAATTGCAACTATGGGCGAGTTACCAATACTTGTGCACGTTCAGTTTATTTCAAATTCACTTGCAATGTTTGCAAATACAGCGACAAATTAGAGTGACGTTTTCAATATCGTGGACTGACGTTTTCAATATCGTGGGTCCCGTGCGGGGCCCGGGTGGCGAATAGGCCCGCAGCAGAGCCTAGCTTGTCGTAAGAGGCGACTAAGGGTCTTGGGATTCTGACGTCGGGTCAGTGCTCAGCCCACAGAGCGACCAAGTGTGTACCCTAGGTGGCTGAATAGGGTAGCCCTCGTCCGCGGGGGTTGTCAGGTCTATAATACGGAAACCCTGACCGCCGACCATAGTGGGCCAACGTGTGTGGAGAGTGCCACGCTTCATGCACGTAAAAGACCCCTTTGTGGACCGCCCAGTAGTGCACCACATAGGCTAAATTTTCCGACCCTACCCACCTCTCCCCTTTTTCCTGTGGTTCTTCAAAATTTACCGGTCCTTTGTTTCCCACCCCATCCCCATATTTCATTTATCATCATCATTTCATGTTCATTTTATCATCCTTTTCATGTTCATCGCCTGTAAATAACCTATATAGCGTTGCACGGGCGTAAAACACCAACTCACTCACTCACTCACTCAATATCGTGGTGCTGTGGCGTCACAAAAATTCATCATCGCAGTTTTCGGTAACATATGTCATTTGCCAAGTGTGGATTTCATTTATATCTAGCATTTTTGTTCGTTTCCCTTCTGCTTCTTGTAATTACAGGCATGTTCCTGATACATTCTATAAAGTTCTGGTAGACCAGTGACTTGTAATTTTTAAATAAAAACCGATATACACTTTCAGTTCCTTTAAATGCCGCTACAGCGAAGCTTCCCCAGCTTTTTGAAAAGCTAAAACTTGTTGTATTTGTCATTGTACTTTTTGAGATGCATTGTCCTAAAGGTTTCTTTGCTTTGTTTTGAAAATAAAATTATCTTTCCATGATAGCCAGTAACGGATTTTAAAGAATATGTTATATCTTTAAATAAAAAGCTTGTATTTTGGCAACGCAACCCTCAATTGAAGGCCAATACAGCATACATCATATACAAAAGTGTGGCCTACATCGTCATTTTTGTATGTGTGACCTATACCATTTTACCACAGTAATGCATTTTATTTGTTTTAACCTGTTTAGGTTATATATTACGGCTTGTAAAGCATTTACACAGTTAGAAAACCAACATAAGATGCTTTTATTCAAAGAATCATGCAATAAAAATAAAATATGTCCATAGAAGAATTTTATTGACAAAAAGTGTGTCCGATGTTCCTGTGCGAAATCGCGTTTGAAGAATTCGCTTGATCTACCAACAAATTATGAACTGTCTAGCATAATTTGGGTAGTAAGGAGTACGTGGATTAGGTATTTTAGCAACTGTCATGTAAAAACTTGTAGTAAATGAATGGTTTTCTACCTTGAAGCGGAGATTTTTCGGCAATTTTTGTGTGTACGAATCCATGTGTGTGACGTAGTTTCTCCACCGTGACTCCAGTCATGTGACTAAGGATCAGGAAATAGTTGTTGTTTGCATTTATTGCGAATTTTATCGCTAATATGCCGTTTTCTCTTTCTTCTTGCCAAATCGTCCCGTGCGGGGCCCGGGTGACGAATAGGCCCGCAGCAGAGCCTAGCTTGTCGTAAGAGGCGACTAAGGGTCTTGGGATTCTGACGTCGGGTCAGTGCTCAGCCCACAGAGCGACCAAGTGTGTACCCTAGGTGGCTGAATAGGGTAGCCCTCGTCCGCGGGGGTTGTCAGGTCTATAATACGGAAACCCTGACCGCCGACCATAGTGGGCCAACGTGTGTGGAGAGTGCCACGCTCCATGCACGTAAAAGACCCCTTTGTGGACCGCCAAGTAGTGCACCACATAGGCTAAATTTTCCGCCCCTACCCACCTCTCCCCTTTTTCCTGTGGTTCTTCAAAATTTACCGGTCCATTGTTTCCCACCCCATCCCCATATTTCATTTATCATCATCATTTCATGTTCATTTTATCATCCTTTTCATGTTCATCGCCTGTAAATAACCTATATAGCGTTGCACGGGCGTAAAACACCAACTCACTCACTCACTCACTCTTGCCAAATCAAGGTTTGTGCGGTTTTCAACTGTGACTGTATTGCTGAGTTACGCACATCCCGCCTTACAATTACGTACATCAGCAAAAAATAATTGTCAGGAGCTACGTACATCATATGCATTTTTTTAAAGGGATTTTACTCAACTATTGGTACAAAATAAGAAAATTTGTTACATCAGTTCGACAATCCATTGAAAAAGGAGTTTGATTACAAAAATGATTTCGAAAAAAACACTATAGAAAAAGATATAAACTAAATTGAAAAATTACCCGTTTTTCCTTCCGCCATGTTGGGATGTACGTAACTTCAGTTACGTACATCAGTTTAATACCAGTGAATTTGTTGAAACTTCCTAGTGCTCGGCACCATCGGTAATTTGAATTAAGTTGCCGTTTCTTTATGTTGGTTGTGTCCCGTACACTTATTCCACATTTCTTTATCGTCTCCAATAGTCTCAAAATTCAAAACACTAAAGCGGTACATGTATATAGAGCAAATTAATTTAATATGCTCTATACGGCCTATTCCAGTCTGTTCAAGTACCAATACAGGTATAATTATTTTTCGTGGATTCATTTGTATGAAGAATAAATCCTGCTATCTAAACAATAAAAGTCATGAATTTGAGCAACCCATAATATTAAAGTAATTAATTTCGTGTCAAGACATGATACGATAATTATGTAGCCAAAACTGCTATGATTTTTGTCTATTATTTGTGTTTTGACCTGACAACGGTCAAATTTTGTTTTAATCAAATGATTCTTTTGAGTTTTACCACAGTTCGCAATAATTCTCCATTATTTATGTTTTTTTTTAATTTGCAATCAATGTTTTCATATAAAATTATCTTTACTATTAAGGTACCTCAAGTTTATGAAGATATGTACAAAAATATCAAGAACGAAGGAAGAAGAAAATATTCAGGTTCGTTCTTTTTACTTCTGAATTACGTCACAGCGATTTGTTTCTTTCTTATGATTAACGCCGCGTGAGTTTTGTTTTCTTTTTTATCCAAGTATTTTTCTTTTCAAAGACCATAGGGATTATTTGTTGGTTTACATACATGCAGGCAATTTAATAAGTAATGACGAAAAATCTAATTTGTATCAACACAACAAGGTAAAAAATAACTGTCAAAAGTACTTCCAGGATAATGCTTTATTTCAGGAATGGTGACGGCCATGGACGATGCTATTGGAAACATCACGGCATCATTGACCAGAAGTCTTATGTTTGATAATACGATAATTATATTTACTGCTGATGTAAGCCTTTGTTTAAAATTAGCTTATTCCGTCCATCCTTGCAAATACATTTGTACTGTTTAGAGAGTAGGAGAATTTGTTCATAGGGGCTATAAGGTGCTTATTTGGCCCCAAATTTGTTGAGAAAATAATTTCAGATATCTGATAAAGTTTATACTGTAACTTAATATCATATGGATGGTTGTATTAAAACAAGCTCAAGTTCTCATTTCTTTATTGACATAACGTCACAATCATTGGTTTAATGACGTCATATATCAGAAAAAAATGAAAAACAGCCAAAAATTGCAAATTTCTCGTCAGCTTTTTAAAAAATTAAATACCTCCGCATGTCTGCACCAAAAAGATATTTCACACACTGAAATAGTGTGTCATTTTACAATTTTTTACCAAGTTTCATTTTGGTGCAGACCTGTGGAGGCATTTAAATTTAGCAAAAACCATTGCCATATGTGACGTTTTTGACAGTTTCTGACAAAATCTGTAAAATAGTCATATTTAAGGACATATGTAAAGAAATACTCCTCACTCACAATGCTATAATGGCTAAAAACTTGATTTGCATCATTTTAAGATTGCAAACAAAACACATGTCATTAAAATAAAGATGCTGAAATTTTGGGGCCAAAATAGGTCCTTATAGCCCCTACTTTTATCAGCCAACACTTTCGAACTCTACAAAGCAATTTGGCTTGAACAGGCAAGGGGTATACCTCTCAATGAAATTCGTCAATCAAATTTTTAACTCCTGACAAGTTCAAAGGACGCTTTTCCGCCGTTCTTTTAGTTTAAGTCCGATGCATTACCGGTATTCGCTTCATCATCGGCTCTATATTTAAAAAAAACACATAAAATCAATAAAACATTTACGATTAAAAATACGACTTTAATTTTCAAATTATTTATTTCCCTTACCTTGATAGCAAAATACCTACCTCACCTGCGTTCGGTGTTTATATTTCACAACATATTCGATGTGTCAGGGCTTGTACAATTTTTTCTGATTTTTTTATAAGACACCGCTGTCTCCGTGACCGACTCTTAGACCAAGGTAACAAGAAAATGCGTCTCATACGGTCCCTAAAAAGTCTTCCTTCGTTATCAGCCACTGGTGAAAAATTCAAAATTAAGTTGAACGTATTGGTAAGTGTTTGTTTTGATTAGTGTTTTGCTGATTGTTGTACTGAGATGATCATCTTATTATCCCTATTTTGTTTTCACAACCGTGTTGCGTTGTGTGTTACTACCGGTCCCTAAGATCGCAATAGGAAAGGGAGGTTTAGCGCGCCATAAAACATGGTTTAACCCACCATTTCATTGAAAAGCCTATACTTAGTTAGGTCTATTGCAATCTTTAACTATTCCGGTGTGTCTTCCATGTTTTGTCTTTTTTCTTGGGCATTGGGATTGATCCTCCAAGTTCGGTAATTTTCTTATTACCTTTATTGATTAACAGTCGTGCGATTTCTTTTGAGATGCGAGACAACCAATAAATTAGTGCTATAAACTATAGGAACAGAGCTCAATTCGAATGGATTTTTAACAAGAAAAATGCACACTTTAAGTTGCTGTATTGTATCGTACAAGTTTTTACGTATAAATTTTAGAACGGTGGTTGGACTACCTTCTCTGGAAACAATTATCCCCTGAGGGGCGGTAAGGCAACTGTCTATGAAGGAGGAACAAGAGCCTCTGCATTTGTCTATGGGAAGGCCCTAAAGAAACCTCAAACTGTCTACAATGGGTGAGAATCAATGATTAATAGAGGCAAAGAGACACCAATGGACATTCGAGTGTCAAAAGTCGAAATGGGCAACGAAAAGCCAGTTATCGTGAACGAGAATAGCACGAAAAATAACAAAACATAAACTTAACTGAACAGAAATCATCAATGCGAACTCTGATCGTAACAATAGTGAACTCGTGTGCTCTATAACACACCCGTCGGCTTCATATCGACCGAACCTTATGTTTATTACGCAAATTAAAGAGCGGCTTTTGTTTTTTTTTTAAATCACGATGGTTATTCTCCTATCAATAATGAGGATAAATTTGTATCTTCTATTGAAAAATCATTAAAATATGAATGTTAGCAAATCATTTTAGTAGTTTTTAAGACCATACATGTTTTATGTAAACATTTTTTTTAAAAGCTCTTCTTTTAGTTCAAATAGCATAATTATGATTTCAGATTAATTCATGCTGTTGACTGGATGCCGAGCATTATTGGTGCAGCTGGTGGAGAACCAGGTAAGTTTTGTTAAGTCTGCATCTTGTCTAAAGTCTTTAAATGCGATTTCAAATTTAATTTGTCGTGATATTTTTATTATAACCACTTTGTACATTTAAGTCAATCGTTCTTGCTTTCTCTTGGTATAGAAAAAGTTTTTTTTTCTTTTCAATTGATGACATAAACAGCGGCAGGCTTTCAGATTTTTTGTCGACATGGCAAATCCAACATTAAGATTTTTAGTAAACAGAAAACGGTTACCATATCAACAGAACACATCTAATCAAAACGAGATACGTAGGACAGTTTATCTAATTAAAGTTAGTTTTCACTTTTCGATACATTTACGAAACGTGAAATGTTCTTTCTATCTATTTATACAATTTATACCTTCTTAATTAATTTCTCTTTCAATTGACCTTGAAGTACCAGGAACAGATGGAATGAATCTGTGGCCAAATATTCGAGATGGGGACGGACAGTCAGACAGAAAAGAATTTGTATATAACTTAGATGATTCAGTAACACCTATCGTTGGTCATGCAGCTATAAGGTAAGTGGTTTAACAGTTACATATTACCATAAGGGAATATTATTGAGGTGTAATCATTTAGAATTTTAGAAGTCTAATACTAATGATAAATTATGTTTTAAAAACGTATCACAATCCAATACTTGGAACATATACTTCCAATATCAGAAATATTTCTAAAGGGTGCAGATTTCATGATATTTTTTTTTTCAGGATTGGCGACTATAAATTAATTGAGGGGTTTGCCGGAGCTTACAATGGCTGGTACCCGGTACCTGATACAGAGGAGGAAGCTCTAATAGAGGAACCAGAAGTAGCTTATTATCAGCTTTATGATCTTGTCAGTAAGTTATTTAACGTTGCTGATTGCTGTTCAATTGTTTTTTTTTATGCTGTATGTTTCTTTGTGCTGTTCTCATTTGTGTTTTGTGCCTTGTCTTTGCACATTCAGGCTTTAAACCTTCGAATGCCCAAATGGTACCGTACTCATTCATTTACAATATGTTCTTAGTTCTAATATTAAAAACGAAAGAATATGGAATATGTGCCAGAAAGACACGATCCACATATTGAAATTATTTTAATAAATGTGCGAAAGCAAAATTTCACTGCGTGTGAAGCGCTTTTCTGGATTAACCTTCATCAGACACGCTAGGAGTAAAAAACTTGGAAAACCGGTAGAATATTAGATTTGATAACACAAAAACAGAAGCCAAAAAATAATACAACAATGACCAAACAGATAAACGTATCAAATTTTAAAGAAAAAGTCAAACGTTGTCAAATTTTGGAAATATGTAAACTGTGTCTTTCCAACACATATTCCAGTAATCGAAAATATATAAGAGCATACAACTGAAGCACGGGGAAGCTTTCTACGACCTCCACACAGCACTAAAGCCAAACTCTGAAATAATATTAAAAACGAAAGAATATGGAATATGTGCCAGAAAGACACGATCCACATATTGAAATTATTTTAATATGTCAACCCAATTACAATAACTGCGGATTTGGCATTACTGGTATACTTTAATGTTGAAATTCATTATTTTAAAAACCATTTTACACATGTTTGGAATCGTTAAGATTTCAAGATAAAACTGATTTTGGAACGAACATGTGGGTCTACAGACTATCAGACTTATTCTGATAATGTGCCATAGATTCTAATCTACCAGGGATACCATGATGCTAGTATATTTCTTTCATTAAAGAAATAATTCAAACATGTAAGAAGCCCAAAAATGCCAATACATGACCATGTATCAAAGACACAAGAACAAACACATAAAACAACAAATCAAATTCGGATTACCTGGGTTAACTCCAATTGCGATTTGAGTTATTCTTATGGTGTACGGTTTGTTTTTGTGGTAATTTTATGTCCACAAATTTTGTTTTTAATTAGCAGATGGACTTATTACATTAGATATCCCTATCGGTACACTTTTGTGTTGTCTTTATTTTCTTACTAGTAAACTCGTTTTTCCCTTTTTCAGACGACCCAAACGAACATGACAACTTACACTTGAAAGAACCAAAATTATTAAAAGAGATGAAGGAACGACTGGACAGTTATAAGAAGTATATCGTACCTCCTGTGACAGAGAAAGCTGACCCTGCTTCTAATCCTAGTAACTTCAATGGATACTGGTCTCCGGGATGGTGTTAACATTTCTTTAATTCAATTACTGTATCAAATGAACTGGGATTGTAATGTAGTTGTTTTGATATATCATAACTGTGCAATAAAATAAAACCATATCTATGGTGGCAGTGTCATGGTATTGTACTTTCGTAATCTACATGTTATTCCTAAATTTTCTAGGGATAACACGTAATCCATGATTTTTTTGAAAATTTTACACGTTATCCGTGAAAGCCGACTTACGGGTACACTTCATTAATACCCTAGCTATGTCACTGCTCGGACTTTTGACATTCGGATACCCTATTGGTTCCTCTGTTTCTCTATTTACTTCATGTTAGGCCAACATTGATTTTAGTTTCTTAACATATTATGTACATCAATTGGAAGTTGTAGCCGCCTGCATATGTACATATTTTAAGTATATGCAACAAAACCTCTTAACGTCTGCTCCCAAATATTTTTTTTCTTTAGGACCCCCTTCTCAAGTTTAATGGTTGGTCCCTTAAGATAATAGGTATTTTTTTCTTGTTTATGTTTTTTTAAGATACACTTGTATCTTGATATTGGTATGGTAGGTGTACTTAGTGATGCTAAGCACAATGCATGCTTCGGATGCTGGCAGTGACCTATATTTTCCGCATGGATGACCACTTACAGGAAAATTGTCAAAGTCCATTCCCGCTTACTGACAAGTGCCACATAAATGATATTGGTATTGTGGGTGCACCTAGTGATGCTTAACACAGTCCATGCCTCGGATGCTGGCTGTGTACTATATTTTCCGCATGGACGACCACTCACAAAAGTCCATTTCCGCTATTGACAAGTGCTGTATCAATGATATTGGTATGGTAGGTGCACCTAGTGATGCTTAGCACAATGCATGCTTCGGATTCTGGCTGTGACCTATATTTTCTACAAGAATGATAAGTGCTGCATCAATGATTTTGGTATGGTAGGTGCATCTAGCATTATTAATACAATGCATGCTTCGGATTCTGACTGTGATCTATACTTTCTGCATGAATGTCGAGTGCTGTATCAATGATATTGGTTTGGTAGGTGCACCTAGTAATGCTTAGCACACTGCATGCTTCGGATTCTGGCTGTGACCTATATTTTTTGCATGAATGACCACTAACAGAAGAATGGTTAAAGTCCATTCCCGCTTAAAGACAAGCGCCACATCAATGATATTGGTTTGGTAGTTGCACTTAAAGATACTAAGCACAATGCATGCTTTGGATGCTGGCTTTGACCTATATTTTCTGCACGGATGACCACTTACAGAAGAATGGTTAAAGTCATTTTTTCGCTTACTGACGAGTGCATATTGGTATGGAATGTGCACCTAGTGATGCTTAGCACAATGCATGCTTCGGATGCTAGCTGTGACCTTTATTTTCTGCTAGATGACCACTCACAGAAAAATGGTTATCAATAAAGGTAATAACAAAACTACCGAACTTGAATGATCAATCTCATAGTCCAGAGAAAATGACAAAAACGAATCAGTCATACCGGAGAACTGGCGGATCGCAATGGTCCTGACTTGGTACAGGCATTTCAAACGAAATGGTGGGTTAAACCAGGTTTTATGGCGCCAAACCTCCCACTTCCATTGCGATCTTCAAGTCCATAAAATATATATAGTTACATAGAATAGAGTAACACTGTAAAATTTTCTAAACTCATAATATATAGTTACGTTTTCTTGGAGTTAGGTTTTATATAAAGTCGAATATAATAGAAATTGTAGGATATGAAAATTACCATGAATAAAATACAGTAGTATTGTCTGGAACTTTGTTGTAATTTTTATTTGAGAGAAACACAAAACCAGAAGAATTAAAGATCGCAATGGTCCTGACTTGGTACAGGCACTTCCAAAGAAGTGGTGGGTTAAACCAGGTTTTATGGCGCCAAACCTCCCTCTTCCATTGCGATCTAAGGATCCGGTAATGACCATAGAACACAACATAGTTGTGAGACACAATAGGGATATTGAGGTGATCATCTCAGTACAGCACACCAGTCAAACACTAACATGACTAATTAAAACAATTAACTATCATATCTTTTAACTCGATTTTGAACTTTTCTACTAGTGGCTGATAACGAAGAAAGAATTTTTTTAGTGATCGTATGAGACGTATTTTCTTATAGCCCTGCTTCAAAAGTCGGTCACGAAGAAACCGGTGTCTGATCAAAAAATCTGTGAAATGTGTGCAAGCTCTGGCATATCGAATAAGTTGAGAAATATAAACACCGTATGCAGGAGAAGTAGGTATATTGCTCTGTAGATTAGGAAAATTAATAATTTGAAAATTAACTGCTTACTGACAAGTGCCACATCCATGATATTGGTATGGTAGGCGCACTTAGGAATTCTAAGCACAATGCATGCTTCGGATGCTGGCTGTGGCCTATATTTTCTGCACCCACGGAGGACCACTTACAGAAGAATGGTTAAAGTCCATTCTCGCTTACTGACGAGTGCCACATAAATGATATTGGTATGGTAGGTTCATCTAATGATGCTACACAAAATGCATAGTTCAGATGCTGGCTGTGACCTATATTTTCTGCACGGATGACCACTTACAGATGGTTTGAACAAAGCATGCTTCGGATGCTGGCTGTTACCTATTATTTTCACATGGATTACCACTTACAGAAGAAAGGTAAAAGTCTAGACCAGCTTACTGACAAGTGCCACATCAACTAAAGTGGCACGGTGGTGCACCTATAGAGATGCCTAGCATGATGCATGCTTCAGATGCTTGCTGTGACTTCCTTTTTCATGGATTGAGCACTTAAAACTTTTGAAAAGGTTAAGTCAATTCCCACTTAGTGACAATACTGTGCAACGAGGTGAGCTTCGTAATCGATAGATAGCTATGTTTATTTGACATATTTTAATTTTGAATTAATTTTCAAGATATTAACAGACATAAAGGTAAAAACAAAAGCTCCAAAGCATCGCAAAAAAAATTGGATGCTTCATAAATCCATTCTGAGAATTTGTCTCATCTAAAGTGAAGCAAGGGTCTAAAATGTTATATTTCAGCTTGAAATTAAAACAAAATGAGTGCGCTATGTACAATATCGGTACTAGTTCCAAGTGAATGGCGATGCAATGTTCAGCTAATTAAACTCTATACTTTCAAGTCAATTGATATGTTATGAAAGGATATGGAGTAAATAAGCACGAAACCATAACACATGTGCTAACTCTAATCAAAGGCAATTAATTTTATTCCTCAGCCCAAACATGCATAAAACCAAACGAAGTTAAAAAATTTGGGGCTTTAAGTACTTTTCGTTCCATACTTTTGGTTCTCGATTTTCCAGTGTTTTGATTCGAATGTTGCTGCCGAGGGGTTTCTCCTTGAAATATCAATATACAGCAGAACCAAATCAATCGTCTTTTATGTTCGTTTTTGACACAGGCGTTTGGGTCCAGGATTTTATTTTATTATAAATAACGTGTATATAAAAATTTTCATCTCGTCTATATACTATTACGAGATGAAAATTTTTATATACACGTTATTTATAATAAAATAAAATCCTGGACCCAAACCCCTGTGGTTTTTGATAATGTATTTTGAAATCGTTGGGTCGATCACCGCTGCTGGTGGACCAGAGGTCCCCGAGGATAATTATATGCCTGCTCGTCAGACTTGTCTGACACGAATTTGCCATAAAATTTCTTATATTTTTTCTCTTATTGAAATTCATGATTGTTAAATTTTAAATTGTTTAAAAC
This sequence comes from Arcuatula senhousia, assembly GCA_963971305.1. Taxonomy (NCBI): domain Eukaryota; kingdom Metazoa; phylum Mollusca; class Bivalvia; order Mytilida; family Mytilidae; genus Arcuatula; species Arcuatula senhousia. The sequence continues at coordinate 13,283,897 of OZ020315.1, forward strand.
ACTAGGTTTCTTTCAATGTACTGTTTCATTCAATACTTTTGGATCTTGATTAAAAATGTTTTGATTCGAATGTTGCTGCTTAGAGGTTACTCCTTGAAATATAGATATACAGCATAACCAATCTAACCATCTTTTATACCTGTTTTGGTAATGTATTTTGATAGGAATAAACAATAGTGGAAGATTCGACATAAAAACTAGTTAAACACCACAACATTTTATAAGTACTTGTCCTAAGCAAGGAATCCTTGTCAAAGCTTCTGTTAGTCCTTTTTTTGTGTAGCAAAATTCCGTCCGCTCCTGCTTATGGAGTCTTTGTATCACAGTTGATTCGTTACTCCAGACTCCAGAGCTTGCGAGAATTACATCGATTTCCTTACCAGGGCGGCACGTTTGACACAGAAATCGCCGACACAGAGTAATGTTGCTCCACGATTGCTGTCTTTACTCAAGAAAATTTACGGTAGAAACCGTGCACTCGTAGACAAATATGGGATTTCTATCTCTCAAATGAGTATATCTTTATTCTCATAAACCATAAACAATGGTACAGAGATTAAGCATACAGTTAATACAATTATTATAATACAATATACAAAGGTACAAGCAGAAATGGAGTGCATATGTTGGTTTGTCGTAGAAATTTGTTTTGTCTTCCTTTACCGGATTTTACACACTGAATTGGAAATTACCAACACGACGGGTGTGCTATAACAGACAGGAACTGCTTACTCTTCCGGAGCACCTGAGTTCACTCATGTTGCGACTTGAGTTCTCGTTTTTGATTTCACCGCTTTCGTAGTTGCCCTTTCGGACTGTTGACACTCAAATGCCAAATCGGTGCCTCTTTGCCTCTTTTGAATACCCAACTACGTACGTGGATTGGCTATATAGTTTTATCCTTGCCTGTCCGTACCTCCGTAACACTTAGGTAAAGTTTTAGTAAAGGTCCATAACTTGGATATTAGATGTAGGGGGTCAATGATATTTCACCACAAGATGTGGCTTGAGTGGCACCCCCCTCCCATTATGGTCATATGACTAAGATATTTTTTTTTATGAAAATACAGTCAACCGGACTTTATTTCCACATGCTCGCAGATCTTTAGCTAAGTTTTGGTTTGTAAGACTATCATGATGAATTACAGATCAGGATCAAATTTCGTTCTGAGTTAGTATTAAAGTGCATTATAAAATTGTCTAAGCTTTGAAGTGTAATCTTGAACCTTAAGGTGGTTCATAACACCATTTTGACTAGATATCGACCAAATAAAAAGTATTAATTTAATAACAGATCACACATTGTTTTCAAATAAACTGCATAATACATGTATGAAATATCGTACTTTAAAAATGCATAACCTCTTTTTTTTTAAACGAATATGAATTATTTGATTTTTTTTTCTGGTTGAAGTTGTCAATCTTTTGGTACATCCATCAAGTTCTACGTACAATTTCGGGCTTAATTAATTGTGCCAATCAATTATTATATCCATCTATATATCTAAAACAAAGGCCTTTGGAATTTTTAAAATTGGCCCAAACAATAATAACTTTTTTTCCTAGAAATCCATGTGTATATACAAATCAAACACACCATCGTTGTTAGAATTTTAAAAATACAGAAAGGTAAATTGAAACAAATAGGTGACACGATAAAAAATTAGCATCAATCAGAGACTACACGCATTTAAGAATGATATTTAGTTTTTATTTTAGAGTCATGAACTTCTTTGTAAGACTTTTTATAATAAATTGCTTTTTAGTTCACCTGACCCGAAGGGTCATATGAGCTATTGGCGTCACTTGGCGTCCGTCGTCCGTCCGTAAACGTTTTCAAACGTTAACTCCTCTGACATCATAAGTCCAATTGCAACTAAACTTGGTGTAGTTGATCTTTAGGGTATGGCCTACAAAACTATCGTTCGGATTTTTGATTCGTAAAAAAACATGGCCGCCATGGCTAAAAATAGAACAGGGGGGTCAAATTACAGTTTTTTGCAAATAACTCAAAAACGGTAACAGATATCAAAATTCTGGCTGGATAAAAGTGATCAGCACCTCAAGATCTACCTGCCTAGAAATTTTCAAGAAGATCCAACAACCGATGTAGGAGTTATTGCCCTTTTTCTGGATTTTTTCAAAATTTTGCACTTATTTAGTCCTATATCTTGAAAACTATACAAGATATTTTAAAAATTCAAAATGCAGATGATTGAGCACATCAAGATCTACATTTCATGTAATTAGGTCAAAGCTGTAGAACCATTCGTTTAGGAGTTATGGCCCTTAAAGTGTCAAAATTTACCGTTTTTCATTACTTTTCCCCTGAATTTCAAAGATTAACTTGTCCGACACCATATATCCAACTTCAACCAAACTTGGCACAGTTGTTTAATAGCACATATGCTACAATTCTATCGTTCAGATTTTTGATTTGTCAAAAAATATGGCCACCATGGCTAAAAATAGAACATAGGTGTAAATTTCAGTTTTTTGCTAATAACTCAAAAATGGTTACAGATATCAAAATTCTAATGGGAGACAAAAGTGATCAGCATCTCAAGATCTACCTTCTATGGAAGTTTCAAGAAGATCCAACAACTGATGTGGGAGTTATTGCCCTTTTTCTGGATTTTTTCAAAATTTTTCACTTGTTTAGCCATATATCTTGAAAACTATACAAGATATTTCAAGAATTTGAATTGCATATGATTAAGCACATCAAGATCTACATTTCATGTATTTAGATCAAAGCTGTAGGATCATTTCTTTTAGGAGTTATTGTCCTTAAAACAACAAAATTTACCATTTTTCATTACTTTTTCCCTGAATTTCAAAGATTAACTTGTCTGACACCGTAAGACCAACTGCATTTTAACTTGGCACACTTGTTTAATGGCTTATATGCTACAACTCTATTGTTCAGAGTTTTGATTTGTGAAAAAACATGGCCGCCATGGCTAAAAAAAGAACATAGGGGTAAATTGCATTTTTTTGCTAATAACTCAAAAATGGTTTCAGATATCAAAATTGTACAAGAATAAAAAAAGATCAGCATATTAAGATCTACCTGTGCTGAAATTTTGGAAAAGATCTGACTGCTGATGTAGGAGTTATTGCCCTTTTTCCTAATTTTTGCAAAATTTTGCACTTATCAAGCCCAATATCTTGAAAACTTACCAAGATATTTCAGAAATTTAAATCGTATATGGTTATGCACAATAATATCTACAAAATATATGTGTCTGTGTAGTTCAGGTGAGCGATTCAGGCTCCTGGGAGCCTCTTGTTAAAAATATAGTACTTAAGTATCTGATATTTAGTATACCAACATTTAGGTTTATTTTCAATATAACTGTCACCACGTCATGTGACCTTGACTCCATCTTTATACTTCAATGACCCCGTAAACTTTTATAAGTTAACTTTTTGTAAGACTTTACGGAAAACGATTTTCTTAAAAAAAAATTATACAAGTACCTAAGCATAACATAGGACCTTGACCTCACGTTTATACTTTTTTTTTGCATAATATTTGGTAAAAATATTTTCAGATAGAAGTGTTCTTTTATCAAAAGTAACACTTTCTTTGGCCGATATCTAGATCAAACCACCTTAAATGTCTAGTTGGTTTAATAATTGTAAGGAAAAAATGTCCGTTAATGAGTAAGGGACAACAAACCTCATCCGTTAAAACTACACGTTAATGAGTTAATATAATGATTTGATAAAAGTGATAGCTTAAATACACGATTGGTAATGCACTATTAACAACAACAACAAAAAACAACAACAACAAGCAGGGCCTCCCTCCAACCCCTTACTGCTTTCTGAAGAAGGGTCAAGGGGGCGTGAGGATAGTTCCGCCCATTCCAGATTTATGACCTTGACTTTTTTTTTGCTTAATAATTGAACGGTGCGATGGTTAGACAATTTACTAATGGGTAAATAAAAAAAACTGAGTCAACAGTTATGTAATTTGATCGAGTCGATTTGTTTTATTTGACAAAATAAATGTTAAAAGTGTGGCGCATTCAATATGTGTCGTCTTTTGTGACCCTGAACTTTGACTTTTTTACTCTAATATTAACTTAGATGGAATGGTGGTCAGATTGCTAGAACTGGTCAGTGAGACGGAATGCCAATACTTTAAATTAATACTATGAAAGTAAAGGGGCATGTTTGTAAAAAGAGGTTTTTTATGCTGTCTTAACTTATGTTAAGGCACCAGGTTCGAGCCCTGGGAACCTTTCTTTTACAAAACAGTAATACACGAACTTTTTATGTAACCTATGTTTTTGGTTCTGCTGGTTATGATTAAAAAAATCAAATCTAAATATTTCATTGCATTTAATCAACACACAATCATACAATAAAATTTCACGATATTTTGTCATAAAAGATTACATTAAAATGCAAATATAGAAGATATTAATCAGAACAATTGACATCATGATATTATATTAACATAACATTTTTAAAATCAAAGTGAACTTGCGGTACAAGAATACAGGGTCTGTTTTTGAGCTGACCCACATTAAATTTTTATTTATAAGTTGTGTGGGATTGATAATCCCATCAGACCGAGAAAAATGAAAGTATGTCCATTGCAATGAAATTTGATAAATATAGAAACGTCGAAAAAAACGAGATCCTTTTTTAACTTAGAACTATATTTTGTCATTCAAAAGGAATAAATAAACTACTGATGATGATGGCCGAGTAGTGATGACATTAGCATACATTTCAGCTCAAGGGACAAAAGTATTTGTTTTATGAGACAGGTTATGCAAACTTAATGAAGGTTTTTAAATTTACAAAACTGAGTTTTATATAATAAAAATCGGTTTTTAATTGACAATATCCCATCGTGAACTTAATTAAATGTTGTATTGAGATTTTGTACATTTAAAAGATGAGGTAGAACGTTTGTAAATAAATGTACAGCAGTGCGTAAAGTTAACGTTCTAAATTGTCCACTATAGCTATCATAATATGACTTCATATTTACATTCATAGAAATATTAATCACTTTTTATCACATTTCCTTGAACAGTGTACCTAATGATATCTTATTACATAACTAAGCTGCAGACTTACACGTAACTTATATCAATAGAGCGAGTATACAAACAACGTAAAGGAAAAACGTTTAGGGTTATA